>CM076582.1:1605982233-1606267566 GCA_034641835.2 Pinus albicaulis | reverse complement strand
ATTATCAACCAAGTTTTGTAAACTGATGAAGTGTGATGCACTATATATGCTTAGTTAACCTACTTATTAATTCGTTGTTTGTATTTTATGTTGTTTTTGCGGGGTTTCTGTTCTTTGATGTCTAATAATGTTCAATCTAAAACTATAAAAAGATTTTAAATGAATATCATAAATTTTAAGAAGGAATAAAAGGAAGTGTTCCTAAGTTAATCTAATTTTTATAAAAATAAACCAATAAAGGTCGGATAGTTAGAACCTAATTTGGAAAATAGAGCATCTATTTTATCTTAACGTTAGTCCTATTCCACGAATCTAATTTTAAAAACTAAGATTGAAATTGCAGTGCTTGTCTTAAGTAGAAGCAGAAAATGAAAACAACTAATGTACTTCTGGTTACTACAACATTCAATTATGAAGTATGACCTTCTTGAGATGATGTGTAAGAAATTGTCTGTACTTTAACTTCTAATGTCCTAGAATAGTAAGCAAAGGATGCAAAGGAAAACATCTAATGTATATTTAGCTACTCCAACATTCAATTATGAAGTGTGATCTTCTTGAGATGGTGTTAAGTAACCAATTATACCTAATGATCTAGAAAACCAAGTAAAGTATGCAGAAGGTAACTCGATACTTGCATACATTAAACATTCGATCATTCAGTCTTGAAATATGATTAAATCAATCTTCTTGGAATGACCTTTAGGAATACTAGTGATGCAACTAAGTGAGGATCTGAAAGAAAAATGTGAAAGTATGTAAAACTCACTATAAATAACTAATGTATATTTGACTTTCTCCAACATTCAATGTGAAGTATTACCCTCTTGAGGTGTTGTGTAAGAAGTCAATTATGCCTCAGTTTCTAATTTCCTAGTAAGAAAATAACAATGTGCAGAGTAAATTCAATCATTGTATGAATTAGACATTCAACCATTTAGTTTAGGATCATCATCTTGAAATGGATTTTGAAAACATCCATTGACATAGTTAATTGGCAATTCTATTCTAAGAAAATGAATGACAAAATAGTAAGAAAACTAGGTAGTTGTGTATTCTTATTAATTCAATCTTAATTCGATTTGAAAGCAGAGTTATCTATATTCACGAAATATTTTATAAGAACAAAGCTGCACAATTGTAATTTAATGTTATGCTATTGATCAAAAACTGGAATGAAACATTAACCTAATTAGAAAACAGATTTTTTAAAAACATAGTAATGGAAATTGAACTAAAAACAACAAATGGAAAACCTCCTACAGTACAGGGGCCTCTGCAAATGATTTGGCTGAACTGCTAGTTGGTTAAGGATGCACTTAAATAATCATTAGCAACACAAAATTTGTATTATGATAGAATGAAGACTTAATATAGAGTATCAACAAAAAGCTTAAACTTAATACTTAATTTCTGCACTGTCTTCTCGGTTCTGTACAACTGGTATTTAAAGAAAAATAACATAATTTTTTATGAGATAAAATTGCTACAGGTGGCTAATTGGAATTAGAATTGCAATAGGACTGTTTGACTCTCGATTTGCTGCGATAGAGAAAATCAAGAATCCTGTTGCTTTTGGATAATGTACTTCAACCACACCTTTTACCATGATCTTAAGCCTGCTTTTCTGTCAATCTTGACCGAGTGAATAGGATAAAATCCATGTGGAGATGATCCTAGAAATTCCCATGTGGCCCAATTCTTCATTTGACACCTTGAACCCTCCAAACCATGAGAGTAGATACGGAATCCACAGTTAGCTGAAGAATAAGCTACGTTCTGTAACTAAATTGTAAAAATCTATTCAAATAGCAAGAACATGAAAATATAATATGGCAATCATTTTAATGCATTCCTTAAGACAAAACCTAATATTTATCATTGATTGGAGTTTGTGATCTTATGAGAAAGTGAGGGAAAAAGGTGAGAAATGTTGTTAAAGAGAGGGTAATTTTGAGGTTGAACATACCCCTACTGCAAAATCGTTGCATGTCCTCATGCAATTTGCCAAAAATGTGAGTTCTCCTTTCTTACTGCATTTGCTCAGACACTTCTGCTAGCACATCTAATTTCCTTCTTTTGTTCTTCTTTGAAGTGACTGTCATCCTGGGCCTTCTTAGAAGAAGCTTATACTTGATGTTAATGACTGCTATGTGTAGTAACTTATTCTTTCTTTTCAATGTTCAGTTTTTCTTATACCACAATCCTAGATGAAGAATGGTATTGTCATGAATTACCTTGTCCAACTTGTTTTGCTGCTTCAAGGTCTCATTCTCCTATTTGATATGTCTTTTCAATATCTCTTGTTCATAAATATCTTGTTTGAGAGCATCAACTAGAGGTTCTTGTGGATTGACAGAAGGTTCTAAGTTCATTGATGCATTTCTCTTCTCCAGTGATTCTACATAATCATATATTTCTTGTTGTACTGGGTCTATGCCTGGAGATCTTCTACTGGGGCTACCTTCAAAATGACGAATAGGAGATTTTTGAGGATTGCGTGCAGGAGAAATGTTAACACGAGATGGTATTTGGGTTTCCTCATCTAAATTCGTAAGCTCTTTCCCTTTTGATAATGATTTTTTCATAGAACCTCGAAGTTTAGAGCTCCTTCTCGGTTTTGGAGGACTTACATTCTCCTCATTTGTAACCTTACTCCTTTTTCTTATCTTACCTCTTGTATTGATTTAATTTCTAATTTCTGTCAGTTCTTCAGAGATAAGTTTTTCATCATTCTTCTTTAATGAAGATTCAGGTCTGTTTTCAACATTTATATCAGTCTTCTGTTTTCAACATTTATATCAGTCTTATTTCTTCTGCTTCTTCTGACATTATCTTCTTTAGGTGACTTTGGTGCTTCTTGAAAATAGTTTCTAATAAGGAAATCCTCCCAGGTATCTCCTATGCTTTTTAAATGAAACTCAATAAGTATCTTTACCAACCCATGATGATGCATGGTGGAATCTATGAACTATATTCTCTTTTGCACATTTGAGGCCATCCTTTTTAAACTATTTAGCAGAAAGAAAGGAAGATTGATTTCACCATTTTCTAAGAAATTCATCGGTAAAAAGATATGGTATACATACATGCAATCAAAACTTCCTTCACAAATGATAAATTTCTGTAAAACCAAGAGCATGTTCCTCCATTTACTTTTAAGAGTTGAACTGGGGATACCTTTTCTAAAAGCAAAGACATCCATACCTGGGTTTTTGAGTATTACTTTCCATGATTCACTATGGAACTCCTTGTTTTTGAACCATCTTTCACCATGCCCTGGAAGTTCTATAGCCTCGACCATGAATAAATTAGTCAATGCAAACTTGATATCTCTAATTTCTACTTCTGTGCCATCAAAAGAGCGAGCAAATGATTTTGTAATATCCTTGTGAAAACCATTGAATTTATATATGAAATTAAGCCATCCATCTTTCTGCAACAATTCTTTGATATGTGGGTATCCTTCCATGTACTTTTCTCTCACTGGTTCTGATCTAACAATTAACCCCATGCCTTCTACTATGCAGAGTTCTCAACCTTCAGAGTTACCCTTCTGTTTTATGAAATAAATTGGCTGCGGATCCGATGAAAGGTATTGAGGGTTTGTAGGAATAAATAGATGGTAGGGGTTTTGGAGAAACATAAACAAGTATGTCACGTCATAGGTCATGATCGTTAATCATCAACGAGGGAGTTAATTATGAACCGTTATGCAACATAATACGGAGGATGTGGCTGATATGTAGTATGATGGATATTGCAATCAAATCAAATGATGATTTTTCAAGGAAACATATGAATATCCATATTATACATGCTTTATGTTTTAACCTTGCTATTTAAAATAAGTTTTTGCACTTTACCTTTTAGAACTTAACCTTTTCATTTGTTGTTTTCTTTGGTGTTGATCCTTAGGTTCCCTTTTAGCATGTTGGCCTTCAAAACATAATCCTTCAATTTCTTGCAATCATCATTTTTTTGTAAGTTGTACAATTGTGTCATAACTGCTGAATAAGATGTGGTTGCAGAATCGAATTAGCTGCAAAATGGAATCAGCTGCAGAACATGATTAGCTGTAGAATGTAGTCAGCTGCAGAATGTGCTCAGCTGCATAATGCAATCTGTAAAAATAAATGAAGTATGACTATGGAACATGAATATGAAATGAAATGGAAATGGAATATGACTGTGAAATGGAATGTAAGTGGAGTGAGATGGAATGAAACTGTAAAATGAAATGAAAGTGGAGTGTGATGAAATAAAATTGTAAAATGAAATGAATTTACAGATTATGAACTGCAAATATGGAATATGAAAGTAGTTTTGTGTCACTACTTATTACAGAAAAGAAATGGAAAATATAGGATGTCATAAATCTCTTATTTTCACCCTGTATTTTTTGTATAAGTATGCCAATCATTGATTGGTTTTCATACTTATACACTTTATTATTTTATTGCTATTATTATTATTATTATAGGAAAAATAAAAGCTAAGTTAGTGAAGAAGAAGGATTCTTCTTCACCAACTTCATATCAGTATTATCTTGGAAAATCTTGATAAAATCCTCACTTGAAATTGACTTACGATATATTTTCAACCGATGACCATTCTCAAGAAGAGGTACCTTTTCTTCATCTATTGTCCTTATCTTCACTGCTCCATTATCAAAGACATTTTCAATCTCATATGGCCCAAGCCAATGATTCTGAAACTTTCCTTAAAAATCTTTGAATTTTGAATCGAAAAAAAATTCCCAATCCCCTGCTTGAAACTTCTTCTCCTTGATATACTTATCATGCCATTTAGCCCTTTGCTGCTGGACTATACTGGTTCTTTGAACTGCATCTTGCTTGATTTCATCTAGCTCATTGAGTTGCTCCAATCTATGTTTTTGTGCTTCTGATAAATCAAGTCCTAATTGGACTGCCATCATGAAGGTTCAGATCTGAAACTCTATAGGGAATAGGACTTGCTTTCCATAAATAAGTTCATAGGGAGTATGTCCTGTTGTATTTCTCCATATAGTTTTGTAGGCCCATAAGGCTTCAGGAATCCTTTTTGCCCAATCTCTTATGTGTAGATGTACAGTCTTAGTGAGAATTCCTTTAATCACTTTATTGGTAGATTCAAATTGACCATTTTCCTGTGGATGATAAGGAGTAGACTTTATGTTCTTGATCTTGTAATCTTCCATGAGCCTTTTCACAACCTTATATGTAAAATGAGATCCTTGATCTGTCACAATTTCTATTGGAACACCAAAATAAGTAAATATACCCTCAAAAAGAAAATTAGCTATAGATCTCTCATTAGAAAAAGGTAATTCTTTAGCCTCTACCCATTTAGTGACATAATCAATGCATACCAAAATATACTTCTTTTGTTTAGATGGAGGATTTATAGGTCCAACAAAATCCAAGGCCCATTTTTCAAAAGGTTCTATGAGTACCTGAGGTTGTAATGGCATTTCATTTGATGGAGCAGGTTTCCCTACCCTTTGGCAGCAGTCACACCTTTTGACATATTCTTTGGCATCTCTGAAGATGGATGGCCAATAATATCCTAAATGAAGGATTTTATAGGTTGTCCCCTTGTCATCAAAGTGTCCACCACAAGGTTCATCCTGACATGTTTTAAGAATTTCAGGCATTTCATCTTCTCGAACACATCTTCTGATAATGAGATCTAGACCTGTCTTATACAATTCATTAGTAATCCATGAGTATCTTGCACTTACTTGAATGATTTTTATTTTCTCTCGAGAAAGAAAATGTGAAGGTAATTTTCCTGTAACTAAGTAATTGTAAATATCTGCAAATCAAGGAGTTTGAGTAGTTATTGCAAAAATATATTCATCAGGGAATTAATCTTCAACTAGAGTGTCATCTTTGATATTTTGAATTCTAGAAAAGAAATCAGCAACTGTGTTTTGTTTTCCAGGTCGATCTATAATAGTAACGTTGAATTATTGCAGGAGTAATAACCATCTTAAATCTACCATTAGTAATAAATTTGTTCATTAAGCATATAATTGCAGAGTGATCTGTATGAATAAAGGTTTCATAGCCTGTTATATAATGTATGAATTTGTTGATAGCAGAACAACAGCTAAGAATTCATTTTTAGTTACAGTGTAATTGAACTTTGTGGGAGTCAAATTCTTGCTTGTGCAATAGATGGCATAGGGAATCAAATATTTTTTTCCTAATACAGCTCCTAGAGTTGTATCTGAAGCATCTGTTGAAATGTGAAAAGGTAGTTTCCAATTTGGACCTCTTAAGATAGTTGCTTCCAAAATTTTTGCTTTTAAAGTCTCAAATGCTAACTGGCAATCAGGATTCCAACTAAATTCACAATCTTTGGTGAGTAGTTTGAAGAGTGGGGATGCTATTTTGGTGAAATTTTCTATAAATCTTCTAAAATATCCTGTGAATCTTAGAAAACTTCTAACATCCTTTTGAAAATTTGGAATCGATAGTTTGGAGATGACTTCAACTTTAGATTTATCAACTTTAATTCCATCTCCTGAAATGTGATAGCCTAAAACAATCCCTTCTATAAACATCATGAAACATTTTTCATGGCTTAATGAAAGGTTTACTTCCTTACATATTTTAAGAACCTTTTCCAAATTTTCTAAAGCTTCTTCAAATGTATTCCCATAAACTGTAAAGTCATCCATATACACCTCTACACAATCATGTATTAGATCAGAAAAAATTCCTAGTACTTCCCTTTGGAATGTTGCAGGTGCATTGCACAATCCAAAAGGAAGTACTCGGAAGGCATAAGTCCCCCATGGATAGGTGAATGTGGTCTTATCTTGATCTTTAGGTGCTACCTAAATTTGATTGTAACTACTAAAACCATCCAGGAATGAGAAATACTTCTTACCTGCTAATGTATCCAACACTTGATCTATAAAGGGTAAAGAAAAATGGTCTTTTAGGGTAGCTTTATTCAATTCTTGATAATCAATGCATACCCTCCATTTACCATTATTTTTAGGCACAATCACTAAAGGGGAAACCCACTGACTATCTCAAATTGGGTAAATGAAGTTTACATTTAGCAACTTTTGCAACTCTTCTTTCACAATTTCCCTAAAATTTTGATTCATCCTTCTTTGAGGTTGTCTGATAGGTTTACAATTTTCCTCAATGTTGATGTGATGTATACAAGTCTTAGGACTAATTGCTTTCATGTCAGTGTATTCCCATGCATATGCAGAAGAATGTTGTTGTAATGTTTTGATTAGCTTTTCTTGCTGTAATTTTTCCAAGTTATTATTTATGTTCAAGGTTTTCCCTGGAAAGATTTCAACTATAGAGCTACCAAATTCTTCCATAGAATAAAGAGACATCTGCCTAGATGAAAAATATTCAATATTTGATTTTTCTTGAAATTGATCATGTTCATATTCTGGAGATGATTCAAAGTTTAAGATTTGACTATCTTCACTAATGGTTGAAATAGTAAAGAGAGGTTGTATATCATTTTTATCATCAATCCATTCTTTGTCATCTATCTATGTGATTGTTCTTGCTGGAGGATATAGAGTGAATTTCTTAGTTGAGTTACCATCAGAAATATACATGTCACAAGATATACAGCTAATGAAAGCATCAACTGTAGCCAACCAAGGTCTTCCTAATATAAGTGGATTTCCTCCAAGATTGTTCTTAGGGGTTAAGTCATAAAATCAACAAGGTACTCCCAAGAATCTAAGGACACTAAAATATCTTCTAACATACCATCTGGCTTGATTACAGATCTATCTGCTAATTGCAATAATGTAGGTGTATAAAGAAGATTGGGAAGCTTGAACCGTACCATGGTTTGTTTGCTCATGATTTTTATTGCTGCTCCTAAATCAATCAATGTATTTGGAATTTCAACTCCATTGATATGTTTATTTATAACTGGACTTCCTGGATCTAAATATTTTTGAATGGCAATTTTTCTCATCATTATGTCTGCTATTTTTCCTACAAGCTGAATTCTTTTTATTTCTTTTGTTTTTCTTCCCGGTTTCTTCATACTCAACTCCTTTATTCTTTTAGGTAGAATTGGAATCTCCTTAATGGCTTGTAACAAAGGGATTTTGATACAGATATTTTTTAATTCATCTAGAAAATCATAATTAGGAAACATAATATGATTTTATACCCCTTTATCAACTTGTAATATTTCAGGAAAAGGAGGTGTAGAAGTAGATACTGATGGTTGCTCTATGATAGGAGTTGAGTTTATTGGTTATTTTTGTTTTTAATTTTCAAAATTTTGGTTTTGAAGAGATGTTCCTTCTTCAAAAATTTTATTGGGTTGTAGAGAATCTTCCTTAGAATTGTCTTGTTCTTGAATTACTACAGAAGGCTTTTTATTTTCTAATACCCTACCAGATCTAAGTTGTAAATCATTAAGATCTAGAGGAGTAATCATGTAGGTTGAAAATTTATGTCCTTCTATCATATAGGTATTCTGAGGATTTTTATTGTTGGGGTTTGGTAATGGTTGGGCAGGTAGCTGATTTGGTCTTCGAGGGAATGGTAGTGAGAGTTGCGGATTTTTGTTTTGGTTTTGGAGTTGGGGTTGCTGATTTTGTTGAGGAATTTTTTTGGGAGGATAGTTTGGATATGATGGAGGATATTGATAGTATTGAGGGAATATTCCATAGGGATTTTGCATTCCTTGAGCCCAAGGGTGAGATTGAAATTGAGATTGTGGCCAAGGTTGCTGCCAAGAATTCCAATTTGGTGGGGGCTGAGTATACATTTGGTTATTAAAATCTTGAATTTGTGGCCCCTGCCATGGTCTTCTAGAGACAAAGCAAAGAGATTATGTTGGACTTGAAGTTGTTTCTTCTTGAAAAACAACCTTAAGACCAGGAATTGAAGGAAAACTCTTAGTCTCATGGATTTTTGAACAAATCATATAGGTCTCTATGAATTTTTCATCAAGAGGACATTCTCTTAAAGCATGATTTTGTCTGCATTTAGGACAAAAAATAGCTAAAGCATCAGTCTCGGATTTCTACTTGTATTGTAACTTAAGGGTATCTATTTGTTCACTAAGACTCCCTAAAATGTCTGTTTTAAATTCATCAAGCATGTTTCCAATTTCTTCCCTACTCACTGTTCCATTTGCAGATCTATTTACCCTAGCAAGAGAAGGATCTCTTGGACCTTTCCCAGTTTTTTATTCTCCTCTTGAGAGATGAATACATAATTCCCCAATGTCAGGTAATGGGAGTTGAGAGATGTTCCCCTTCCCCATCATGTTAAGGATGTCTATCCACTCATCTTTAATGGATTTCAACAAAAGATTTTTTAAAGTGTCTTGATCTAAATTATCAATTTTTTCTCTTTTTATGTTATAGTTGAATATTTCAATTAAATCCTCCAATTTTTTATCCTCTCTTTACATCATTTTAAAAACTTCATCCTTGTGATTAATAGGTATGCAATAATCCAAATACCTTTCTAAAAATGCTCTCTTCATATCATTCCATGTTCTGATAGAACGAGTGATTAAAATCATGAACCATTTTAGAGTTGCTCCTTTCAATGTTGAAGGAAACAATTTGAGTTTTTGAGAGTCTTGTAAATAGTCATAAGTTCTGCACAAGACTTCAAATTCAAACAAAAAGGTTTCAGGGTCTTCACTTTTCAATCCATGAAATTTTGGGATGACAGAAGGTGAGATATTTTTCATTGTGGCATTTGTATCTTCATCAACTATAGGGAATCCAAAAGAGTTCTCAATTACCCTATTTATTCTACCTCCTTCCACATTTCCTCTACCTCTCCCTCTATTTACTCCTCTACCTCTACCTCTTTCTCCTCCTCCAAATATTACATTTTCTCCATTTATAATTTATCCTTCTCCTTCCCCTTCTTCTCCTCTTCCTGTCATTATAGATTCTTCAGAACTGATATAAGAGTCAACTTGTAAGGTTAACTTCTCTTCCTCTGGTTCTTCTATCAATGGTATGTTGAATAAAGGTTCTTTCTCTTCCTCTGCATTAGGAATTTCTAACTCTTCAGCTAAAATGTGTTCTCTTGTAGAGGTGAAAAAGGTTACTCCTTCTGTTGGAGACCTAGGATCTTCTTCTTTTAAGACTGCCTCAATAGATGAATTAAGGGATCCTCCTAATTGGATTTCTGACGTTAGAACTTCAGGAAGTCTATGGCTAGTGAAATATGGAATATGAATTTGAGATGGAGGTGTATCACTTCTTAGTCTTGGTGGAGTGAGTGGTGTTGTGGGGATTAAACTCCTGCCTCTAGCTATGAATCTGCCCCTAGAGACTCTTTCTCTACGCATATAATTTTTTTAGATGTAAGAAATGAGGTTTCCTAATTACACTTCTCTGGCAACTACGCCAAAATGTTTAGTCAATTTAATATATTAAATTGCTTGTATTAATTATGAACCAAGGTTTGTAAACTAATGAAGTGTGATGCACTATATGTTCTTAGTTAACCTACTTCTTACTTCGTTGTTTGTATTTTATGTTGTTTTTGGGGGGTTTCTGTTCTTTGATGTCTAAGAATGTTCAATCTAAAACTATAAAAATATTTTAAATGAATCTAATAAATTTTAAGAAGGAAGAAAAGGAAGTGTTCCTAAGTTAATCTAATTTTCATAAAAATAAACCAAAAACTGTTGGCTAGTTAGAACCTAATTTGGAAAACAGAGCATCTATCTTATCTTATCATTAGTCCTATTCCATGGATCTAATTCTAAAAACTAAGATTGAAATTGCAGTGCTTGTCTTAAGTAAAAGTAGAAAATGAAAACAACTAATGTACTTATGGTTACTCCAACATTCAATTATGAAGTATGACCTTCTTGAGATGATGTGTAAGCAACTGTCTATACTTTAACTTCTAATGTCCTAGAATAGTAAGTAAAGGATGCAAAGGAAAACATCTAATGTATATTTAGCTACTCCAACATTCAATTATAAAGTGTGATATTCTTGAGATGGTGTTAAGTAACCAATTATACCTAATGTTTTAGAAAACCAAGTAAAGTATGCAGAAGGTAACTCAGTAATTTCATTCATTAAACATTCAATCATTTAGTCTTGAAATATGATTAAATCAATCTCCTTGGAATGACCTTTAGGAATACTAGTGATGCAACTAAGTGAGGATCCGAAAGAAAAATGTGAAAGTATGTAAAACCCACTATAAATAACTAATTTATATTTGACTTTATCCAACATTCAATGTGAAGTATTACCCTCTTGACGTGTTGTGTAAGAAGTCAATCATGCCTTAGTCTCTAAGTTCCTAGAAAGAAAATAACAATGTGCAAAGTAAATTCAATCACTGTATGAATTAGACATTCAATCATTTAGTTTAGGACCATCATCTTGAAATGGCTTTTGAAAACATCCATTGACATAGTTAATTAACAATTATGTTCTAAGAAAACGAATGAAAAAACAGTGAGAAAACTAGGCAACTGTGTATTCTTATTACTTCAACCTTAATTCGATTTGAAACAGAGTTATCTATCTTCACGAAATATTTTATAAGAACAAATTTGCACAGTTGTGATTTAATGTTATGCTATTGATAAAAAACTGGAATGAAACATTAACCTAATTAGAAAACAAATTTGTGAAAAACAGAGTAATGGAAATTGAACTAAAAACAACAAATGAAAAACCTCCTCCAGTGCAGGGGCCCTCTGCAACTGATTTGGCTGAATAGCTAGCTGGTTAAGGATGCACTTAAACAATCATTGGCAACACGAACTTTGTATTATGATAGAATGAAGTCTTAATACAGAGTATCGGCAAAAAGCTTAAACTTAACACTTAATTTTTGAACTGTCTTCTCAGTTCTGTACAACCGATATTTAAAGGAAAATAACATAACTGTTTATGAGATAAAATTGCTACAAGTGGATAATTCAAATTAGAATTTCAATAGGACTGTTTGACTCTTGATTTGCTACGATAGAGAAAATCAAGAGTCCTGCTGCTTTTAGATAACGTACTTTGCCACACCTTCATGATCTTATGCCTGTTTTTTTGTCGATATTGACCGAGTGAATAGGATATAATCCATGTGGAGATGATTATAGAAATTCCCATGTGGCCCAAATCTTCATTTGAAACCTTGAACCCGCCAAACCATGAGAGTAGCTACAGAATCCACTGTTAGCTGCATAATAGGCTGCGTTCTGTAGCTAAATTGCAAAAATATATTCAAATAGTAAGAACATGAAATATAATATGGAAATCATTTTAATGCATTCCTTAAGACAAAACCTAGCATTTATTATTGATTGGGGTCTGTGATCTTATGAGAAAGTGAGGGAAAAATGTGACAAAAGTTGTTAAAGAGAGGTTAATTCTGAGGTTCAACATATATTCATGTTCTTGATCTAACATGGAAGGCTCATAGAGCTTTAAATTCTTCACATTTACAATTGAGTAAATGCATATATATGGGGGTAGACTGAGTATGTAGGCATTATCTCTTACCTTTTCTAGTATCTCAAAGGGACCATATCGCAGAGCATTGATTTTCTTATCAATACCTTGCAGGATATCCTTGTTCAACTATAACCATACTATATCTACCACCTTGAACGACTTCTCTATTCTGTGTTGATCATGCCTGACCTTTTATTTTTACTATGAATTCTATAGTGTCTCTTGTACATGTATATGGATATGCCTGATCTTCTCAATAAATTATTCAGCCCTCAAGGCATCCCTTGTAATATCCTCCCCCACTCCTCTGTGCTTCCCATATGTAATAACCAAACGTGAAGGCAATAAAGATCCAAAACAATTTTCAAATGGGGACTTACTAGTAGAAGTGTGGATTGTTATATTATAAGAGTGTTGTATATATACCATATTTTAATCATAGGTCTTTGGATGCTTATAATTATAACCCCTCAAAATATGCACCAAATAATTCTTTATAATTCTATTTTCCCATCTTTCTAAGGATGAAATAGCCAGATTAAGAACCGGTGGGGCCTTACTGGTTGAGAATCACCAGGGTTGTAGCTTTCTCTAAGGGTTGATAAATCACTCAAGACCAGCTGGTTGAGAACCTACTAATAGGTTGAGGCACCCCATAGGTAGTGGGTCGATAACACCTAGAGTAGACTTGGGGGCTGACAACACAGGTGTGAGCTTCGCTACGAAGTTACTGGATAAGTGTGCTCTTACTCCTATAAAAGTATTGCAACTAATAAACCTCCTTTTTGTTTATACAAACCTCTCTCCAAGACTGAACTGAGACTCTATATGCTCTACATGAACCCTGTGTTTTTGTGTTGTTGGTTGAGAGCCACTATTGTGTATAGATAGGAGTTGTTGAGAACACCTAAGAAATGAATTTGTTCCTTGTAAATGAATAACTGGTTGTGAAATCCCGATAAAATTATGTCTTCATACTCTTAATTTGTCTCAGGGGTGGATGGCTGCAAGAAAGAATAACAATTCAGTAAGACTGTGGTTGGGTGGAGAGTTAGAGTCCCAATATTAGTTTCTAGGCTCATCTATAATACATGATAAGTTGTTTACTTATGTTGTTGTGAATTTCATGTCATTGTGAATTTATTTTGTTTTTATATGGAATGTGTTTCTAATGGGAGTGTTCTTATTCATTGTGTAATTCATATGAATTCTTGAATGATAAATATGCATGTGTGAGATGTGTGTCGATTCTCCCTATAACTTTTTTATGCTTATGATAATCAAATATGGTTTCATGAGTTGTTTTATGCTTGGATATTGTTGGCTTGTGACTTTCATGAAGGAACAATACAACACAAAGAGCTAACTAAATGAAGAGATGGGAATATGAAAATCTGGAGGCTAAAGGGAAGCGCCACAACTCCTTTGACACATCCTCATGCAAACAGACCACTGTGACCGCACCTCCTCCAAGTACGTGGCATAGCCTGCGACAAAAGCGATGCCATCCACCAAGGAGATAGGCTACAGCCGTCTTGACGGTGCTCAGGAGAGCGGAGAGTGGCAAGACCAACCCGTCGGAGGGGATGATGTCAGCTTCCCCTGGGGCCAATAAAAGGAGCTCCCAGAGGGGCAAGACGAGGGTTGGCCCTGGAATTTCTACCCAACGAAAATTGGTGGGTCCCACTCATGCAAATATGGCATAGGTACGTTTAAAGGTAAGGTAATTTCGCCTGAGGAACAAAGGTCGGTGCCTCCGTGTCAGGCACATGGCCCCTGACCTACTCGACCGTTGTCGGCCAACCACCATGTGCCACGTGCTCCTTTTCCGATGTCCTCATGACGTTAGCCCTACAGTTGTCGCCCCGCTCAAATGCCATTAAAAACCTGTTTCCGCCCCGATTTTCACTCCCGATTGTTTGAATTGGTTATCACTTACCGATGTTTTACTTAGTTGGGCGTCCTGGTAAACTCACAGTACTGGCTGCTTTCCACCCTTGCATCACTTTCACTGTTGCCTCAGGTATTTTTTCAAGTCCTTTTCATTATTTCCATTTACTATTTGTTCAAATTGATATGGAAAAAATGAAATGCTCTGCCCCCGACTGTGTTGAATTCACCGATGTCACCCTCTCCTGCCACTTTTCAAACTTACCCTTGGAGAAGTAGAGCGGTTTCCTCGAACTCATTACTGATTGACACCTATATTCTCTCCCGCCTATAGAAACTATTTCGCTGTCCCTTTTTCGTGACATCATACAACCTATCCTATTGGTCATCTCAGGAATGTTGTTGTTAGAAAATTCTGATAGGGTAATAAAATTTGGTCTAGGGTTTCTATGGCTCATGACGCAACTCGGGATTCTATTGGATATCCCCACCTTCCTAGCCTCAACTATCAAATCCTAGTTCCAAGATATGTCATCCTTTTGTCCCTTCAAATATTTCTCCCTGGTGTTCTACCTATTCCTGTTTATGCATGCAGACAAGTTTGAAGGTTTAGGTCTAGATAGGTTCTCCATGAGAAACGCCAAACCCAAATCTGTTTTTGAATGGACTCAGGCAGTTTTCCAACACCTAGAGGGGAAGGGGTATACGAAATTCATCACAGACAGTCCCCCACCCAGAATTTTTCCTAAGCAAAGGGAGTGGCTCCAGTTCAGTGAGACAGATTGTACCTGGTATTGGTACTTTTTTGAATATCATATCAAGATCAGGGTCTATGGTGCCGAAGTGCCTCCTTACCACCTACCAGTGTTATTTTCTGTGAGAATTTTTTCCCTTGAGTTCATCCACCAAGTCCTAAGTGCCGACCAAGCCCACTTCGTGCCCATGAAGAAGGGATATATATTCAGGATCCCAAATGATGTAGGCCCTTTTACTGTCAATTCGAGGCATGCACTCCCGTCTGTGGAAGGGATGTTGTAGAAGATGAATTTTCCATGGGGAGATGCATGGCACTATGATCCTAAAGAGTTTATCACATGCAAAAAGAAGAAGATTAAGTCCTCAACATATGAGCATGAACCTACGCCTCTAAAAAAATGGAAAGCTAATTGTGATTCATGGCCTTTGGATACAGAGATGGAGGTCGAATCCCCAGCTGCCAAAGGAAAAGGAGACATTGCACACGGTGACGTGGAGGTTTTGGAATAGGAAAACCCCCATACCGACCAGGGACTCACGAACGAGGAGGAGGAAGACCGTCTTAGCAAGAGATACAAAACTGAAGGTCCGGGGGAACATAACACCGAGATTCATGATGATGAAGCCTCGCAACTCATAGGTCATAAAAAATAATGACTAGGTTTTCAGCTCTCATATGATTCCGCTTCTTCTTCGACACCTTCAGAGCTTTCACAAGCTGTCACATTGGGTAAAGAGAAACAAGAGAGAAGATCGAAGCAAAGATCCAATCTGCAAGAGAGAAATTGAGAGCATAATTGCCTAAGTTCATAGACAAGCATCAAACTAGGCTCACTTCAGCCTTAGATGTGGAGAAAGACGATCTTATATTTTTTGTCTAGCATCCATCCTCTCATCCCCTACCCCCGAGATCCAAGTACAGAGCCTTGGAAATAATTTTTAATTTGGCTTCCATTCCCTTGCCCGATAAGTTAAATTTGCACAAATCCATCGGGGACATGTTGCAAATAGAGGTGCTAAAGCATACCATCGCCTTGGATAAAGCAGAAAGGATATTGCCTCAGATGAAGATTGCTCAGTAAAGGGAAAGAGAAAATTCTAAATCTCTTGCTACACATCTAGAGTACTGCAAAAATATGATAAGAGGTAAGGGAGTCGATCCCAACTCTGTAGTACACACTCTTCTAGGAAAAACTGAGTTGGAGGTATAGGAGCTAAGGCAAAAAATGAAAATCCCTCGTTCAGAACACATCCAAAATAAGGAGCTAGCCAAAGTTGAGAAGGAAAAATACGCCCTTACTGAGGCTCTTTCCCTGAAGGAGGAGGAGAACGTGAGATTAAGGGATAAATTGTCTCAGTTGCAATAGGATTATGATAATAATGTGTGTCTAGTGCAGGTACTAGAGGATCCTCAAAGTGCTCCAGAGTAGTTAGCCAAGGCTCTGGTGGATCTGAATATGTCCGAGTATGAGACACGTACTACTCAGCGACTCCTGGATGAAGCCAAGGCAGCCTACTCATAGAACCAAAGGAGAGTCTCATCCCTCTAGAAAGAGGTAGAGAAACTTCGCAAGAAGTTCGAGGGGCATGAGAAGTCGATCAAAGAGTTGAAGGCATAGATTAAATGAAATATTTCATTAGTGGAAGCCACAAAAATAGTCTGGACAGAGATCATAGTGGAGGTGAAATAGCATTGGGAGCTCATCACACTTGCCAATGATAAGAATAATGTCATTCGAGACTATAAGATACAACTGGAGGCAAGTCACAGGGAAGGAGATGAAAATGCAGCAGCAACAAAGAGATACATCAAGTATATCAATGAACTCCCATTTGAAGAGTTGATCATGCGTAGAGTGGTCGACTGGTTCAGAACCATCATGGACGTTATTAAGATGATTTAGAAATAAGATGCACAAGTAAAAGCACTGGGATATTTATCAATCGTGACAAAGGGAGTGGATATATTCGACCGGGAATGGCGTAAGTTAGTGGAGGTTGGTCTTCCCCCATGCTGGGATCAGTTTGGGATATTGCTTCCCTTGACCACTTATGATCATAATATGTCTGAAATCAAGTTTAAGGAAAATTTCATATTGGAGAAGACCTCCCGCCCGAAGGCAGATACCTCCTTGCCCAAGTTAAGAGGTTTTTCATTGCCCACCTCGATTACTAAGAGCTTACTCAACTTCAATATCTGTTTGATTTTTTCAGTTCCACACCTCTACCTGTGGACGTCATCTGGCAAAGGTGCTATGAATATGCACATCCTCTAGTTCCTTCCACCTCACAGCAGTTTCCTCGCCAATATGGCTCTTCTGCTTCTTCATCTTGACCACGCAAATTGGGGGGCTCTACCACTCCTCGTTGTACCCGTTAAAGATATCATGATCAGGCCCACGTGGACTTTTGTTTTTTCTTTTATGTTTCATTTTCAGTTATGTTGTAAAATCGGTTGAAATCTTGATTTCACCCTAAGTACTGTTTAAATGTTATGTTTCTGTTGTAATTGATGTCATAAGAGTAGTACCTTTGATACGATGCAGTTATATCGCATTATTTTTTATTTGGATAAGAAACGGTTAGATCAAGAAAGAATATTCATCCAAGAAATATCTGGCTGATGAGTTCCAATGTAAAAATTATAAAGAGCCAACTCAATGAAGAAAGCAAGGTTCTAATTTCTATGGAAGTTTTGAGTTCATATCTTGTATAACACATTTTGTAATGCCTAGGATAAGCTCTTAATGCATATCTGGAAGAGATGTTTTGAGAAGATAATATAATAGATATTTGTTGCAAATGGATTCCAACTGGGCTTTTGAGTAGTATGTATGCTTCTTCTGTATATTTGTTTAATCTTCTTATTTAGTTTTACCAAATGTTTCTTCAAGTATCGTGTGTTCTAAATGATGGTCACTAATGGTTAATAAATGAATTTATCTAGAAATGGTACTCATATGTTAGTCACTTGGTTACCTTAATTAGGCTCGACACAGGATTTATGTCTCATAAATCATATCACGACCATTTAATTCTCTAAGTCTATGAAGGGCAGATTCTTACCTATCAGTAAGCCTGCCTCACTCTGACTCTCCTCCCCCTGTTCATCCAAGCGCACACCCTATTTTATCTCTAAAGTCTGTTCACTGGTTCCATATCTAGCCCATTTACAACAATTGAGCTTCATAATGGCCTCAGGCCCATTATGCATTATCTCCATCATACAATCAGAGTTAACACCATTGCTCCGCTCCCATTGTTATCTAGAACCACCAAACAAGTAAAAATCACAAAGTTTATATCCAGGGAGGTCCCTCCAGAATAAAATATAATCTGATAAGACCTCCTTTTCTTAAGATGTCCTTGGAACTGGTCTCCTACAACTCAAGACTGTCTCTAGGAGCTCCAACATCTTTTTCGCGCCACTGCCGGGGACTCGAATTAGAAAATATTTTCCCCGGGATATGACATTATTTTCACCCTTCAATCAAGTGAGCACGAAGGGTTCACAGTTGCACAAACCTCACCTCGTCGACTCCACTATTATCAAAATTCAAATTAATTATAATCTTGGCTTTCACAAGGCCTCATACTCGATCATATACTTCCCATATGAAAACCCCTTCTGTATCTAATCCAGAAAATATCATATTTAATAGAATCTAGAAAGAAAAGAAACCAAGCCAGGCAAACTTACCCTCATTTTTGCTAGAATATTTTCCGTCCTCATCTCAAAAATCTGACATCTATGGCCCTAGCTCCACAACCCTTGTACTTGTGTATCCTCCAAAATCCTCTGCTTTAGATAGTTCAGCTATAAAAGATGAATCTGAATTCGCTGATATTTCCCTACCACCCTTGCACCCTACTCCTGAGGCTGAAGAGGTCAAAGAGGTTACAGTACTCCAATTTTCTCTACAGACAAATATTCAAACCTCTATTCATCACATACCTATTATAACCCAACAAAATCATCCTCACAAATTACCACCACCTTCCCTCATGGTTGTGCCTGGCTTCCTCCTCAACAAATATGCTCCATTGGCTTTACCTCAAGTATTGAATGACATGCCTCAATATTATATAAACCTTCTGCCCCAGTTCCCCGGGGAAGATAATACTTCTGCGCAGAGACACATTGAAAAGTTTTGTGCCTTTGCTGAGAATGTGAATGTAAAGCACTTAGATGTGGTGATGAGGCTTTTCATCCAATCCTTGGATGGAGAAGCTCAAAATTGGTTCAAGTCCTTAGTCGATAACAAAGTCACCTCTTGGGAAGAGATGGAGAACTTATTCACACTAAATGGGGGGAAAAGAGGGACGATGGATACGTTCTCAAAGATTTTAATGCTCTAAAGAAGAGACACAATGAATATGTAACATAATTCATAAAAATGTTCAATAATCTTTATAATAATATTCCTACTAAAATAAAGCCTCCTCAAGCAACTGCCAAGGTGGTCTTCGCATGAGCTTTTGAACTGTAGTTTGGGTTCACCTTAAGGGAAAGAAAATCCACGTCACTAGATCAGATCCATACTGATGCATTGGAGGTAGATGCAAACTTTTCTTCTACTGGTAAATTAAAAGGGAAGACAGAACATGAAGCCAGAAGGAAAAACCAGGAGGAGGCTTCTACTTCAAATCAAGAGGGAATCACAAGAGTACAAGATTGAAGAAATGAATAAAATAATCAAGAACCTCTCAAATAAGTTGGTTAATCTTGAATTGGAAGCAAAAAATCCCCCCTCCTCGTCCCAACCAAATGGTTCCTAATTGTGGGTTTAATCCCCAGTATCGGAAACCCCCTTTATAGTTATTACAGCGGGAAAGGAAGGAACAACAAGATCACATTCAACCGCCTTTGTACTTGGAGGGAGAGTTGGAGGGACAGGTCAAGGAAATCATAGAAATTCAAGAGAATCAATTCCTCGCTTACTGTGAAGATGAGGAGAGTGAACTCACCCTGCAAGGGGAACAAGAAGAAAACCAATTTCAGCTAGAAGACCAAGATATTCATAAATACTGTAGATAGTTTGTGGATTTCATGCAAGCTCAACTCCACAAGAAGTATGATATTAGGTCCTCCAAAGAGAGAAATTGAGTGCAAGAGCAAAACGAAGAGTCAATTTTGAGAGAACAAACCCCTCCTAGTCTTGACAGTAAAGGGAAAAATCCACTAGAATAGCCATCCTCTCATAAGGCCTCTACATCCTCCTTTGCAAAACAAGACTCTGATCCTCCCAAATTTTAGAAATCCCCATCTATACCCTTAGACCCGTCGGATCCTTCTAAAGAAAAATCCAAGGAAGCCATTGTAGAGAAGGGGGACGGTTCCTTTAATCTCCAGAAAGAGCTAGAGAAGGTCAAGATCCCGGTCCCCCTCATTGAGCTTTTGAGACAACCTTGATACAAAGTTCAGGTGTCTCAATTTATACAACCCCTTGGTGTGAACCCCCTGCCTCATAACCTCAATCTCCAAGAAGAACGACCCATGGCGGTTTTCGGAACTCATGTAGAGGAACAGGACTCATCCACTCCCTCATTTTATGTGACCTTAGTTATACATGACTTACTCTTACACAATTGCACGCTAGATTCCAGAGCTTCACATAACCTGTTGTCGTTGTCTGTCATGGAACAATTGGGATTCAGATTACAAGGCCTTATAAAGACCTGTATTCTTTTGACTCCAAAAGGGTGAAGTGCTTAGGTATGATAAAGGACCTGGTAGTGAACCTAGCCCAGATCCCGGCCAAAAGCGTGGTAATGGATACCGTGGTAGCTAAGATCCCAACTCAGTTTGGAATGTTGTTGTCCAGATCCTAGGGAGGATCAATACAGCTCACCCTCACCTATGGAACTATTTTGATGTTCGTTGGGGAGGAAAGAAGACTATACCATGAATCCAGGTTTGTGAAAATGGTCACCAAAGCTGATTGTTCAACAATTTCCTTGGTATATGGCAAGGAGGGTGAATTTTCTAGTCTTATGTTCGAGGAGGACAAGAATTTCCTGCAAGAAACAAAGGTCTATCCTCTAAAATAGAGGGATCCCATGAACAGAGATGAGGACAAGATTTGGACATTACAGTTTGATGGAGCTTATTCGCGAGAAGGAAACGGGGCCGGAATGCTATTGATATCATCAGAATGATGTTTAGTTCATCTCTCCTTCAAGCTGGAGTTTGAAGCCACAAAAAATGTGGCTGAATATGAATCCCTGCTACTGGGATTACAGGTAGCAGGGAACATGAACATATGAAATCTCAAGGTGTTTGGAGATTCAGAGCTAGTGGTAAGGCAAGTTAGGAACTAGTGTCAAACTAAACACCCGCGGCTCAGAGCTTACAAGAATGAGGTGTGGGACCTGGTAGATATTTTTTTCTTGGCTTTTAACATTTATTTCATGCCAAGATATAAGAACAGAATGGTCGATTCGCTAGCCATGGCAGCCAACGATTTCCGCCCCCCGCAAAATCCCTTGCTCAGATATGAGGTTGAAGTGTGATATCGTCCCTCCATTCCGAACAACGTAAAGCATTGGAAAGTCTGCAAGGAAGAAGAGTAGGTCAAGATTTTTATTGATATGGTGGTTGAGTTCTCAAATTTGGTGATAGACTCAGTCGCTGAGGATGACAGTGAAGAGCCAAAAACTATATGGGAGGAAACGTTGGTCAAGCATCACGTTTTTCAATTAAAGGGAAATGTCATTCCCAGGGGTCTCGTGCCATTGGAGAGGTTATTTGAAAAAGACGATATCCCTGTGAACCCTAGCAAAATGACCCTCGACAAGACTGTCAGGGATGTGAATATTGGGATGGAGGAAGATCTGAAGGTGGTGAAGCTGTCAAAGGGAGTCCCTAAATAATACCAATATCAATACCTCAAGCTATTTCAATCATATAAATATGTCTTCGCCTGGTCATAATAGGATCTAAATTCTTTCAACACTGATGTTATACAGCACAAGATACCACTCAAAGGAGACGCTAAGCCTCATAAGAAGAAGCTAAGGTAGATCAATCCTCTCCTCCTTCCAGCTATCGAAAAAGAGACAAAGAAACTTCTACGGGAAAATATCATTGTCCCTCTGAGGTATTCAGAATGGGTAGCCAACTTAGTTCCAGTGAGGAAGAAAAATGGTGAAACAAGAATCTTTGTGGACTTCCAAAATCTGTATAGAGCCTCGCTCAAAGGCAATTACCCCCTCCCGAAAATGGACCACATCTTGCAAAAGGTAGTGGCATCCTCCTGCATGTCCATGATGGACTGTTTCTCGGGATATAACCAAGTGGCGGTGCTCCCTGAAGACCAGAAGAAGACGATGTTCACCATACCTTGGGGAACCTTCATATACGCCCGAATGCCCTTTGGTCTAATCAACGCTGGTGCCACATTCCAACGTGCAATGGATATTGACTTCATAGGAGAGAAAGATAAGTTTGTGGTGATTTATCTGTATAACATCACCATTTTCTTGAAGAATGATGCTGAACACATAGAGCATCTTTGAAGAACCTTCGATAAATGCCACAGGTATGGTCTTTCAACTCAACCCCAAAAAATCCATGTTTGCCTTGGAAGAAGGAAAGCTACTAGGGAATATAGTAGCTAAGGAGGGAGTGAATATTGACCCGAAACGAGTGGAGGTGATAAATGACATTTCTCTACCAAGAAACAAAAAGGAAGTACAAGTATTCCTGGGAAGAATAAATTTCCTAAGGAGATTCATACCAAATTATGTCGAGATCATCTGAAACATCACTGAAATGTTAAAAAAGAATAGTGAAGTGAAATGGACTCCTCAATCAAGGGGTTCTTTCAACATAATCAAGCAGGCTTTTGCAGAAGCTCCAGTGCTTGCGGGTCCAAATTACAAAAAACCCTTCATGATTTTCTCTTTCTCCTCTCCTCATACAATAGCTATAGTGCTGCTAAAGAAGAATGATGAGGGTAATGAACAACCTATTGCATTCTTCAACCAAGTCCTGCGAGATACCTAATTGAAATATAATGTACTGGAAAAGAAATTGTATGCTATGGTCAAATATATAAAGGCATTCTGGGTGTATGTGTTACAATATTCCATAATCGCCTACATTCCCACTGTAGTGGTGAAGGATATTTTGGTATAGGGCGACTGGGAAGGGAAGAGGGGAAAGTGGATAGCTAAGATTCAAGAGTAAGAAATGGAGATAAAGCCTACTAAACTCATTAAAGGCCAGGGACTGGCAAAAATTCTGTCCAAATCCCACTATCAAGCCCTAGGGATAAATCTGTCTATGGGAGGAGGAGATGTAGGATAAAAAGGTACAACAGGGAATAGAACCTTCCACGCAAAAGACACATGTAAATTACCTTTTTTCCCTATGGTATAAAGATATAGTGGAATACATTTTAACCCTAAGGTGTCCTCCTAACTATGACAAGGCCAAGTATCACACCTTGAGGTTAAGGTCTCAAAAATACACAATCGCAAATGGGCGACTGTATTAGAGGGACCCGACTGGGATTTTATTATTATGTTTAACAGACCAAGAAGTGGATGAAGTGATGATAGAGTTCCACGAAGGTATGTGTGGTGGGCATTACAGCTGGTGATCCATTGCTCACAAGATCCTGAGAACAATTTTCTTTTGGCCGAAGTTTTTTAACGATGTACATGCTCATGTCATGGCCTACAAGAAGTGTCAGACATTCGCTGAGAAGAAAAGGTTTGCACCACTCCCATTGATCCCTTTACATGTCGAAGAGCCATTCAAATGGTGGGGAATCAAATTCATTGGAGAGATTCACCCAGCTTCTAGTAACCAACATCTATGGATGCTCACCACCACAGATTACCTCACCAAGTGGGTCGAGGCCATGCCTAAAAAAAATGCCATAAATGGGGTAGTGATCAAGTTCATGGAGGAGAACATAAGAGCCAGGTTTGGATGCCCTGCTAAAATCATCACCGATAACGCCTAGGTTTTCAATTCAGCTAAGTTCGAAAGATTTTTTTAGCATTACAGTATCATTCTGGGACACTCCACCACGTATTACCCACAGGGGAATGGGTTGGTGGAGTCATCTAACAAGACATTGGTAAGGGTTCTGAAAAAGACCATAAATGAAAACCAAAAGAACTGGGACTCCCAACTCAAGTAATTTTTCTCTTTGGGCGAATCACATCACCACTAAAAGATCCACAGGAAATTCCCCTTATGAGCTGGTGTATGGCATAGCAACAGTAATCCCCATTCAACTCGCATTATCGATGGCTCGATTTTTACAGGAAAGGGAGGAAGAACCAAATGACCTCGTTAGGAGAATGAATCAGTTGGTGAAGCTGAACGCAACACAGGAGCAGGTAAACCTCAGGTTAACAGAATACCAGGAAAAGATGAAGGGCTTATTCAACCAACGAGCAAAAGACAAGGAGATCCAAGCAGGGGACTTCGTTTTGTGATGGGATGTCAGGCAGTCGGACAAAAGTAAACATGGGAAGTTTGAATCGCTTTGGTTCGATCCATTCAGGGTGGCAGAAGTAAAGGGTAACAATACCTTTGCATTGGAAAACTTGGAAGGAGATATAATTAAGATGCCTATAAATGGGCAGTTTCTCAAGCCCTATTTCCAGCACTTATATGGGCTGCGAGGGCCCATTGTACATATCCTTCAAATTGTATATATACCATATTTTATTTTCACATGCATTCTCATTTTGTTTTTAAGTAAATATTGTCTGAAATTTTTTTGACGATGGTCCTGGGCATACCTAAGAGGGACACAAGAAGGTGGTCTACGAGTTCTTGACACACTCAAGTGAGCACATCGTCCCCAATGGAGCCAATGTTGGCTTGTGACTTTCATGAAGGAACAATACAACATAGAGAGATAACTAAATGAAGAGATGGGAATGGGAAAATCGAGAGGTTAAAGGGAAGCACCACAAATCCTTTAACACATCCTCATGCAAATAGACCACTGTGACTGCACCTCCTCCAAGTATGCAGCGCAGCCCGCGACAGTAGCGGCGTCACCCACCAAGGAGACAGGCTACAGCCATTCCGACGACACTCAGGAGAGCGAAGAGTGGCGAGATCGACCCATCGGAGCAGATGACGTCAGCTTCCCCTTAGGCTAATCAGAGGAGCTCTGGGGGCCAAGACGGGGGTTAGCCTCAAATTTTGACCCAACGAAAATTGGCAGGCCCCACTCGTGCACAATTGGCACAGGTACGTTTAAAGGAAAGGTAAGTTCACCTGAGGTACGAAGGCTGGTACCTCCATGTCAGGCATGTGGCCCCTCACCTACCCGGACACTGTCAGCCAACCATAGTGTGCCACGTACTCCTTTGCTGAAGTCCTCATGACGTCAGCCCTATATTTGTCACCCCGCTCCACTGGCTAGTAATAACCTATTTTCGCCCCGATTTTTACTCCCGACCGTTTGAATTATTTGTCACTTACTAATGTTTTACTTAGTTGGGCATCCTGGTAAACTCACAGAACTAGCTTCTTTCCACCCTCGCGTCGCTTTCACTGCTGCCTCAAGTATTTTTTCGAGTCCTTTTCATTATTTCATTTACTGTTTGTTCAAATTGATATGGAAAAAATGAAACGCTCTACCCCCGAAACCCTTCAAGCTCATGAAGTCAGGACTGCTCCCAACCCTGAACCACTCATGGATTCCCACTCCCAGCTCTGCGACCTGGTCTACCCTTTCAATGTAGCTCATGCTAAGGCTGAGCTCCTAGATTTCAAGTGATGGGGGGAAGATGTGTTCAGAGTATTTGACTCAGGGATCTATTACCAAATTTCCCCAACAATCCATCCTTTCCATGAGTTTACAGCCTGGCTTGTCGATGCCTACATTGAGGGGAAGGATATTTTCCTCTCTGCTTAGGGGGTCAAGATTCTCGATATTACTCCTAAACTTGTCAGAAAGGCCCTATGCTACCCCTCCACCTAATATTGTGTTGAATTCACCGATGTCGCCCTCTCTTGCCACTTTTCAAACTTACCCTTGGAGAAGCAGAGCGGTTTCCTCGAACTCATTACTGATTCACACCTATCTACCCTCCCGCCTATAGAAACTATTATGTTGTCCCAATTTCATGAAACCATACAACCTATCCTAGCAGTCATCTCGGGAATGATGGGGTTAGAAAATTCTGATAGGGTAACAAAAGCTGGTCTAGGGTTTCTATGGCTCATGATGCAACTTGGAATTCTACTAGATATCCCCACCTTCCTGGCCTCATCTATCAAAACCTAGTTCCAAGATATTTCATCCTTTTGTTCCTTCAGATATTTCTCCCTGGTGTTCTACCTATTCCTGTTTATGCATGCAGACAAGTTTGAAGGTTTAGGCCTAGACAGGTTCTCCATGAGAAAAGTCAAACCTAAATATGTTTTCAAATGGACTTCGGAAATTCGCCAACACCTAGAGGGGAAGGGTTATATGAAATCCGTGATGGATTTCATGTCCAGGGCTTATGCAATCATACATGACAATCCCCCGTGCAGAATTTTTCTTGAGAAAAAGGAGTGGCTCTAGTTCAGTGAAACAAATTGTACCAGAGATTGGTACTTGTTTGAAGATCATACCAAGATTAGGGTCTATGGTGGCGAAGTTCCTCCATACCACTTGCCATTGTTCTTGACCATGAGGATTTTCGCCCTTGAGTTCATCCTCCTAGTCCTAAGTGCCGACCAAGCCCACTTCGTGCTCGCGAAGAAGGGAAATATCTTCAAGCGCCCAAATGATGTAGTCCCTTTCACTGTCAATTCGAGGCATGCACTCCCCTCTGTGGAAGGGATGTTGTAGAAGATGAATTTCCCATGGGGAGATGCGTTTCACTATGATCCTAAAATGTTTATCACACATAAAAGAAGAATATTAAGTCCTTAGCATATGAGCATGAACCTAGGCCTCTAATGGAATGGAAAGCTAACTGTGATTCATGGCCTTTGGATACAGAGATGGAGGCTGAATCACCAACTGCCGAAGGAAAAGGAGATAGTGCACATAGTGACGTGAAGGTTCTGGAATATGAAAACCCCTATATTGACCAAGGACTCACGGACGAGGAAGAGGAAGACCGTCTCAACAAGAGTCATAGAACTGAAGGCCTGGGGGAACATAACACCGAGATTCATGATGATGAAGCCTCACAGCTCACATGTCATGACAAATACTGGCTAGGTTTTTAGCTCCCATATGATTCTGCTTCTTCTTTGGCACCTTCAGATCTTTCACAAGATGTCACGTTGGGTAAAGAGGAAACAAGAGAGTAGATTGAAGCAAAGAACCAATTCACAAGAGAAAAATTGAGAGCGGAATTGTCTTAGTTTTTAGAAAAGAATCATAATAGTCTCACTTCAACCTTATATGTGGAGAAAGACCAACTTATATTCATTTTCCAATATTAATCCTCTCATCCCCTACCCCCGGGATCCAAGTACAAAGACTTGGAAATAATTTTGAGTTTGGCTTCCATTCCCTTGCCCGATAAGTTAAATTTGCACAAATCCATCAGGGAAATGCTACAAACAGAGGTTCTAAAGCATACCATCGACCTGGAGAAAGCAGAAAGGAGATTGGCTTAGATGAAGATCACTTAGCAAAGGGAAATATCAAGTGCTAAAAATCTTGCTACACAACTGGAGGACTAGAAAAATATGATAAGAGGTAAGGGAGTCGATCCCAACTCAGAAGTACATATTCTTTTGAGAAAAACTGAGTTGGAGGTACAAGAGCTAAGGTGAAAATTGATCATCCCTCGTTCAGAACACATCCAAATTGAAGAGCTAGCCAAAGTTTAGAAGGAAAGAGATGCCCTTAATTCAGGCTCTTGTCCAGAAGGAGGATGAGAACACGGGATTAAGGGAGAAACTATCTGATCTGCAACAAGCTTATTATAATCATGTGTGTCTAGTGGAGGTACCGGAGGATCCTCAAAGTGCTCCAGAGCAGTTAACCAAGGCTCTGGCGAATCTGAAGATGTCTGAGGATTAGACACGTACTACTCGATGACTCTTGGAAAAATACAAGGAAACCTACTCAGAGAACCAAAGGTCAGTCTCATCCCTCCAAAAAGAGGTATAGAACATTTGCAAGGCGGCCTAGGGGCATGAGAAGTTGATCAAGGATTTGAAGGCACAAATTAAAGGAAATATGTTAGTGGTGGAAGCCACGTAAATAGTATGGACAAAGATCATAGCGAAGGTGAGAGAAAATTGGGAGATCATCATGCTTTCCAATGATAAGAAGAATGCCATACGAGACTATAAGATACACATGGAGGCAAGTAACAGGGAAGGAGGCGAAAATGCAGCAGCAGCAAAGAGATACATCAAGTATATCAATGAACTCCCATATGAAGAGCTGAGCATGCGTGGAGTGGTTGACCAGTTCAGAACCATCATAGAGGTTACTAAGATGATTCAGAAAGAAGATGCACGGGTAAAAGCACTGGGATATTTAGCAATCGTGACAAAGGGAGTGGAGACTGGGAATGGCTTAACTTAGTGGAGGCTCTTCTTCCCCCATTCTGGGATCAGTTAGGGACATTTCTTCCCTTGACCACTAATGATCAGATGATGTCCAAAATCAAGTGTAAGGTAGATTTAATATTGGGGAAGACATCCCGCCTAAAGGAAGATACCTTGATGGCAACATTTGCAAGGAATTCTTTCTCCTTGCCCAGGTTAAGATATTTTTCACTAACCACCTCGATTACTTCGAGCGTACTTAGCTTCAATCTATGTTCAATTTTTTCAGTTCTGAACCTCTACCCATGGACGTCATCTGGCAAAGGTGTTATGAATATGCACATCCTCTAGCTCCTTCCACCTCACAACAGCTACCACCTCAGCCACCTCGCCAGGCTGCCTCTTCTGCTTCTTCAGCTCAACCACACAACTCGGGGGGAGCTACCACTCCTCGTCATACTCGTTAAAGATATCATGATGAGGCCCATGCGGCCTTTTGTTTTTTCTTTTCTGTTTCATTTCCAGTTGTGTTGTAAAATCGGGTGAAATCTTGATTTCACCCTAAGTATTGTTTAAATGTTATTTTTTTGTTGTAATCGATGTCAGAAGAGTAGTGCCTTTGATACGATGCAGTTATATGGCATCATTTTTTATTTGGATAGGAAACTGTTAGATCAAGAAATATTATCCGTCCGAGAAATATCTAGCTGATGAGTTCTAATGCAAAAACTATAAAGAGCCAACTCAGTGAAGAAAGCAAGGTTCTGATTTCTATGGAAGTTCTGAGTTCATATTTTGTATAACACATTTTGTAATTTCTGGGATAAGATCTTAATGCATATATGGAAGAGTTGTTTTGAGAAGATAATATAATAGCGATTTGTTGCAAATGGATTCCAATTGGACTTTTGAGCAGTATGTATGCTTCTTCTGTATATTTGTTTAATATTCTTATTCAATTTTTATGAATGTTTCTTCAATTATTGTGTGTTTGGAATGCTGGTCACTAATGGTTAATAAATGAATTTACCTGGAAATGGTACTCATATGTTAGTCACTTGGTTACCTTAATTAGGCTGGACACAGGATTTCTGTCTCATAAATCATATTGCGACCATTTTCTTCTCTAAGTCTGCAATGGGCAGATTCTTACCTATCAATAAGCCTGCCTCACTCTGACTCTCCTCCCCCTGTTCATCCAAACGCGCATCCTATTTTATCTCTAAAGTATGTTCATTGGTTTCGTATCTGGCCCATTTACAACAATTGAGCTTCATAACGGCCTCGGGCCCATTTTGAGTTATCTCCATGATACAATCAAATTTAACACCATTTCTCTACTCCCATTGTTATCTAGAACTACCAAACATGTAAATCTCACAAAGGTTATATCCGGGGAGGTCCCCTACAGAATATAAGATAATCTGATAAGACCTCCTATTCTTAAGATGTCCTAAGCACTAGTCTCCTGCAACTCAAGAATGTCTCTAGGAGCTACAATAGATATATTGATTGAGGGTCCCATAAACAATACTTGTACTAATCCTAAAATGGGGTGTGCCTAAGTACCACTATTAATTAGTTAATGATTGGATACTTGGGTTGCAGGTAGGGTAAAATCATCACTAAGGTCCTTAAACCATGGATGGCCTTATAAACCCCTTAGTACTCATATGAGTGAAGCTAGACAGAGTAACTACATGTGTGAGAGAGAGAACCAGTGAGCTTCTTGATTATATTAATGGTTGGGAGGGGTATCCATAATTCCCTAAGTGCCGAGAGGAACTCGATAGAGGGGTAGAATTATCTAAGTGTTAGAAAGGGCCACATAACGAAGGGATTATAAGTCTCGCTGAGTGGATTAAGGTGTTGTCCCTCTCAAGTTTGCCCCGAGAGATAGGAGCTGAGAGAAAAATCTCCTTCTTCATTAAACAGACAATAGTTTTATGCCATGATGTTGCTCTTCATGAGGTTGAAACCAACGATACAATTGCTGGTAAGGGTAGGGTGAGATATGCGGAGGCTCAAGGTTGTCTCAATTGAAAAACGACTAATTCCTATAGTGGAGAATTCACACACTACATGGGGGTCGTGACTCAATGGGACCTAGGCTTGGGAAAACATGGCGGATGAAATGGAACTAGTGGTGTTGTGGCACCCAGGTCACATGCCAAGTGGTGTGTGCCAATGGCCTGCTCGAAGGGCCAAATGGGCTAAATCTGGTGTGACATGTGGCATCCCCAGAGAGGGCCACATAATGGATGTGACATAAGCATTATGTCACCACGAGATGACATCAACATGACATCATCATAAAACTCATGATATATGGGTATTACAATATTCATAAATTAAAAATGGTCAAGATATGGGAAGTATCCCTAGTAAATGGCAATAAAATTCCTTTCGTGAGTTCGTAGACATCAGGACCTCGTGGGTCTTGAACCTTGGGGAAGTAAAAGTGGTAATTGTTCATTGCAGGGGCCAAGGAACACCAAAATTTTATAAAAAAAATTAGTTGGTTTTCAAGGCTAAGGGAGTAGACTAGTGGGGGCCATGTGGTGAAGAAGTGGCAAGTGCCACATATGCAGGGAAATGATGCGTGGGAATGAGCTTGATGACATGGCAACGCATGCTAACGTGGCAGGAGGTTATTGCCTATATGTTCAATATGAACAACTTTTAATATGAGATTCAAATTTTGACAAAATTTATATTGCAAGAAATCTCTTGACGAGTTAAACACGATAGTGGAATCTATTTGAAGTTTTAAAGAAGTTGAGAAGAGAGGAATTGTGTAACCTTTTTTCCATAACGATGTCATAGAATTTTGGTTAGGACAAAGTAACACATCCCATTTAGCTGGGAATCTCCATGGGTGTAGGAGGGAGCATTACACAAATATATGTGACTGTAAATTACATAGGAGTTTAAATGGTCCAATTCCGTGAATTTTTGGAGCTTGAGTATCCTTATTGTTATGTTATAATTATTGTAAGGAAAAAATATTCAGAGGGGTGTCTATAATAGATTGAACCCACAATGAGGAGCTGCAGTGTAGCTAGAAAATTAAAGGTGAAGAGGTCAATTTTTCATATCTTATGGAGATATATTGTGTAGTATCAAGCGTGAGGATCGAAAATGTTCATTACTCATGGAGATCCCTCAAATAAGACACAATGTGGATGGTTTTAGTTGGTTCACCAACAAGATAAAAAATATAGGAGATTCGACTAAAAGGAAAGAACACTATACAAGCTATTAATACCCTATTTATTGTGATTTTTTTCCTTTTTATATATGTGTAAAGGAGGAAGTATACCTAAAAAATCTAATCATGAAATTTAACTGCTACAACAAGACTTTGATAATGCTTAAAAAAAAACAGATAGGTTATAAAAGCAAAATAATTCCATAATATGATAAGTTGCAAAAATTATATCATGAGATAATAAACTCTATAATGAATTTGATGGTATCACTATATAACACATTGGCATAATGAAGGAATGGTTGGTATCACTCGATTAATGCCTAGATGATTTTTTCAAAATTCAACATCAAAAGGATAAATTGATAGAACCATTGCAACAAGAGTTATGGGAAAAGGAAAATGTGTTGTTAGCAGTTGAAAGTGAACTAAAATAATTAAAAAAAAAAAGAAAATGAAATGTGATGCAATTTGTGATGCAAGTGACCTAATTTAGAAAATTGATAGTTCTCGTGATACTTGTCAATTTTTATGCTAATAATGTTGATGTATCTCTCTCATGTTATGATGCTTAGAATGATGATCATGGTGAAATTTCTAAAGCTAAATATCTTACTAAATATGATGAAATAGGTTGTTTTAAGAAACATACAAACATAACTGGTTTAAAACCTTTAAACAAAATGCATTTGATGGGAAAGGTTTAGACAAAAATAGTTAAGGTATCAAGAAGCCCATATAGATACATATAAGGCCACTAAATGAATAAATTGGTTATGAATGTCAAAAAACTAATATATTTATCAAGTTCATGAAAGCATACACATTTATAACATGCGAGACATCTAAAAGTAACAATGCAACAAATCAATTGCATAAACAAGAACAATATTGTAGTCATTGTAGTAGAAAAAACATGTATAAGCTAAGTGTTTGGATAGAAAAATATAAAAGCCTCACATATAGGTAGATTATGGTTGGATAAAAGTGTTTGGATGGTATGAAGTTACTTTTACGTTGGAAGTATTATACATGTTCAAGTGTTCCAATGTAGAGCATTATCTCATATACAAAGTTCATGAGTTATTTGGTCATCCAAAACTCAATTTTCATTAAGGATAAGTTAAACTTGTTTAGAAAAAAGTTGTCATTTCTTTGGGTCATGAGTATTTTTATTGTAATGGTTCATGGTAAACCAAAAACCATTTAGTAAAGGTAAAGAAAATTAAGTAAATTTTGTGTAAATAAATAAAGGAGAAGTGAGAAGCAATGTGTGGAGATGAGAAGGGCTTGTATTTTTGGGCATAACAATTGCTACAAATAAGTGATAGTAGCTTGTTGTACCTAATTTATAATGTTGTAATCAGTTATTGAGTACATGATCGATTGTATCCAACACCTTAGAGTTTTGGTCCATTTGTAAAAGTTTTGATTTCCCTAAGTGTTATGGTAAGCCCTATTGAGTCTTGTTTACATGCATTAGTGTGGTGACACCTGTAATTATGTAGTGCATATCCTCTTATGTATAGAGATGATGTGACATCAAGTTGTGGAATATACCACTTGAATATATCCAAGGATGACAAGTGTACTCATATACTAGCTTGATGCGGAATCATCGAAGTTGAGTATTTGATTAAAGGGGGGAATATGAGATGTATTGATTTTTATATGGACATCAAAATTCTATTTCATGTATGAACTTGAAGCCCAAGTGAAGACACCACTTCTGAAGGAAAAACATAAGCATAAGCAAGTAGCAATGATGAGATTGCATTAGGAAAAGGAAGGACTTTGATGTGATCCAACAATAAAAATGAGATTCTTCAATTTTTTTAATTTGATTGTTTGACACCTAATCCACTAAGGGTTGGTGTGAAATGAATAGTCAATGCAATCCAAGAGACCACTTGGAATATGGAAACCAAGGGTCATTAGAATGTATTATAAATGTATATTTTGTGAATAATAAATGCAATTAATGTTTATTCATTCATATTCTATCCACATTCCATGTTTTTGTTTAACATGGTATTAGAGCTAGTATGTTCCTAACCCGCTCAATCTTGTGTGAGTTACTTGTTTCTGTGACCTTTATATCTATTCTACTATCAGACCTACGCTGCTCAGAAATACCATTTTTGTCAGCTTGTTAGCGCTGTCATATAAATTATGTTTCCATGAGTGCTTCTCAGTCTTTAATGTTTCAAAACATGGCAGTGCCTACTATGAAAGTACATGTACTATATATGAATCATGTATGAGGTTATCATGCTCGCTCTACTTTGTTATTGCTCAAAAATTATGTCTGTGCTATGTTAGTGATCGTTCACCTTCTTTCTATAAAATGAGGCTGATGAAAGAAAAAGAAAAAGAAAATCAAATGTGAGGTGGTCAGGAGAGGCTTTTTCTAGAAATTAGAGTGAGCATATTGATACAAAAAATCTCCAATTAAGGATCTACAAATGAAGAAAGGTTGTGTGTTCTTGACTTCCCCAATGCTTTCTCTCCATGATGTGACCATTAGAGGAAATTTCAGCCTAAAAGTGGCCTCCTAAGGAAAAATAATAAAATAATAGTTAAAATAATAAAATAAGAGCTATGAATTTTGAAGGGAAAAGAAGAAAACATTTTTTTTAATTATATTGTTGGCTTATCTCCTTGTAGGTTTACTCAAATTTCAAGTGTAGACACTCATTGGATGCATAATTAAATTTCACATCCAATGAGTACCCATAATGCATACTTTTGAGAGGACCCGCATTGGTAAGAAATGAATATATATTAAAAAAATGTGATCAACACATTTTTTTGATGTATCTTCAAATTTTATCAATGTGGGTCTTCTCAAAATTATGCATGATCGGCACTCGTTGGATGCAGAATTTAATTTCTCATCCAACGAGTTTCTACACTTTTTTAGTAAACCTATAAGGAGATAAGCCAAAAATACAATTAAAAAAAAATATTTTTTCTTATTTTCCCTCCAAAATATTCACATGTACCTCTTTTTAAATTTAAATAATTTTGATTAGTTTACATATTATGACATGAAAATTATTTGAAAATTTCATGGGCACTATTAGGCTAAAATTTCCTCTAATGCATTTCACCATTTCTATGTTACCAGACTTTCTCATCTAACCCTATATATGTGTGTTAGGCGCTAGAAACCCTAGCTCTTTGCAGCTTGAAATCTTTGCTCAATTTTCTATGTGCTAGAGTACTCTCTCTGAGCCCCAAATACGATCCTGTCTCCCGTAGTCCCATGGAATCCAACTAAGGACTCATTTTGTTAGACTTGGCGCTTAGTTAAAACTAAGATGTAGTCGACTTAGTTCTCCTCCTTTACCCATATTCTACACCAAATAAAATCCCAGGTCAATTGTTAGAAGCATCATTTCCCATGGTGGAGGTGATTTTGTTCTACAAATCTGATTTTTGAAAAAATAGAAAAGACCTATTGGAATCCCTATTACGTATATAGGCCAAGTGATTGTTTCATCCTGGAGAAAAAGGAAGCAAAGTTTTCCCTCGTATATTAGCCTTCTCAACAAGAATCACCACGGGGATAGGGAGATAGACCTGTTGCACACACGTGATGACTAAATAGATTTTATTTTGAACCTGTTGCAAGCTTATGTTGGTTACATACTTGCAAAGTTAACTCAGAACATGTATAGCCTACAATGTGGCAAATTCGAAATCCTCATTCCTTCCCAGCTGGACTAAGTTGGATTGTTGTGTCGGAAATAATTTGGATGAAATGTTTCTCACACTAAAATTCCTCCATGAGGTGTATAATGGTTACTTACTTATTAAATTGAAGAAAACCATTAATTTTACTACAATAGATCCAAAGAACGTGAACCTCTAGTGGCATTACTTTTAGCAACAATTGTTTATCGAGAAGGATATATACAACATGTTTGTTTATGTTCGTACATGTTGTTTGACCATTTATTTGGAATATACATTGAATTCATATAATTATTGAAGTCTCTTCATATTCTAATGGTTGTGCGATAAGTTAAGAGATATTAATGACAAATTTTTAAAATCACAAGACAAAGTTGTGTAGGTAACAGAGAGTTTTTTGTGCCGGTATCATCATTTATACATGCTTTTGTGTTGAGCCTGCGTTGAATCAAAGTTTTAATTGAATTGAAGGTCAATCCCTTTGCATTTTAATGCATGCATGAGTCATACTAGGGTTCAGTATGTTGGCCAATGGAATATAAAAGTTTGGAATAATGAATTAAATTGAGCGCTTGTAAATAATGTGAGTGAAATACATGTTGTTTGTGCTCTCCTTATGCGTTGGAATTGGTTCATATATGATGATTTTATGGTTCATGTGCGTTGAAAAATTTAAGCCATATTGGTTTCCAAAGCTCCAATGTTGATTATTTTATGTGTTAAATTATATGTGTATTTTTTAAGAGGGTCTTCCATTATTAACAAACAATCAATGTTGCAACTAGAATTGCTTATATAACAAGTCATTGGTTCATATTATATGTTGGTTTGTGCTTTTCATATGCATTGGTTGAAGCTAGATTGTGACATTGTCAATGCACATGACTAATATATAGACAAATCAGATTGAGAGCGGTGCTTGGCGTATTTTCTATAAAAGCCATATTTTCATTTGTTGAACCTTTTTTTTTCCAAAAAAATGGTTGGAGGATTGGAGTTACTGAATACTCTAATACATTCTTTTGTCAACAATAAAATTATGATTGACAACTCCATTCTCAGATAAATTCAAACCTATTTGGAGAATGCACAAGAGAGGATATATTTTTTTCAACTTGAATCTTAGCTACAACAAGAGGAGCTACAACAATGTAGTCATAATTCTGAACTTGTTTTGTTCAGAACAATCCCTTTTTTGAGTCAGAAGTTGACTCCCGTAAACATGAAAAAACTAATAAAGATAGTAAAATTGAGGTTTATTCAAGAGCATATTTTCATGCAAAAACAAAAATTCAACCTCCACTTCCCAAGTCCATCATCATACTTTGGGAAGAGCTTGTCAACAAAAAGCATAGAACCGGTCTTGGATATGACAAGTATGTGTCCTTTCGTATTCTAGACTATTCCAAGCCAATCCAATTTCAGAGTGTTGGATTTCTTAAGGACAAATCATCCTCACTTACTCCTCCACAACAATAAATTGACAAATGCCAACATTGTGACAAATTTGGCCATGTGAAAAATCACTATTTTGAGCTTCATCCATGTGAGAATTGTGGCCAACACAATCATCATTCAAACCCATGCTTCAAAAACAAGGCTTGCAAGAACAAAGATTCACCTTTGATGGATCACTTGTTGGAAATGGGCTTCAACAACCAAGAAGATGTTTCGATTGTATCACAAAATGCATTCTCGAGTTTTGAAAATTCTTGCAGCTGAGCTTCCTTCATCTTATCACCTTGTATTTGATAGGGGGGAATTGAGGGTTATCTACAAGTTTCAAACATAAATCAAGCAAGCCTGAGCCACAAACTAAACTCGATACCAGAGACAGAGATGCCCCTAAGCATGCCTTTGGTTGTTGACCTTCCTTAAACCATCACGGGTTATAGACCTCCCTTTTTCCAGGTTCAAGGTCTCCCTCTTCAAATAATTAAGGAGAACTTCCTCTAGGAGAAGACTTCAACTTCTTGCTAGATTTTGAAGAATTATCGGAATCACACCAAGCATTCATTTGGTTGGTGGCATTCCTTAAACCACTGTATTTGGCATTCCTTAAACCACTGTAATTTCAAGACCTTTTTTCGAGGTTGAAGGTTTCCCTCTTCAAATCATTAATGAACACTTCCTATAAGAAAATACTTCAACTTTTGGCCAGATTTAGAAGATTTCTGGGAACTGCACTAAACATTCCTAGTAAAAAGGAAACATTATATAATTATATATATAATTGACTTTGTATTAATTAAAAATTTTACTATAATTTTTTATTAAAATTTTTTAATGAGTATTGTAATATTTTACATTAATCCAATTTATATATTTTTAATTATCAAAATTAACTGCTAAACCATGTTATTGGTGAAAAAAGTTTGTTATCTCTACCAATAGCTTTCCTAAGTTTTTGATTAGTCATTGCCACTTCTCTTGGCTTTATACACTACACCCGTGAGACTAATCCTCAAAAATTTTGTTGTGCCTTTACTAATTTTGGAGAGGAATGTGTTGTTGAAATTTGGAACAAGAAAAAAGTGAAATTGGCATCGAGAAACAACATGATAGTACCTACACCAATGTGGGACCACAGGTTAGGTAATAATGGGTCCTGGTGATACATTAGTGTGCAATTCAATTTATTTAATAAATTGGAAATGTGTCTAGTTTAATTATCCCTTAATTAAGGTGGACAATAAATTGTAATATTATCTCATAATCACTTGTAATAGTTAACTGAGTGTGATAGACTCAGTTAGCTCATGAATTTCGAGTTGAGAGTGGTTGGTGAGGCATGTAGAGTGATTCTATGTGTTTTAGATTTCAAGTTGTAGTTAAGTGCATGAGAAATTAGTTAACTTAGTTAAGTGAGTTAAAGTCAATTGAACTAGTTGTAACTGTTTGTTGCACTAGTGAGAGATCAAGTGAATTAAATCATATTTTATTCACATGTAGTGATCTGCCATGCAACTGATGATTTACTATTAATCACTGAATGCATGTCAATTCGAGTGGAGACCCAATTGAGACAAAGGTTAAAGGCAAGTTAACTATCATTTGTGATATTATCATGCTGCCCAGATGCAATTAAAACACCACAGGATGCCCATGATACTCAACGCAATTGAGAAAGATTGAAATTCCTAAGGAGTAGGGATTGCATTCCTCATGAATTGCGTGAGCAAGGCAAACCGAAGATAGGTTGAGAATTGGCTAAGTGTTGGCCCGATTTTGTTTGGATCAGTGTGAGACGATAGGCAGAGTGCAAGAGACTCTTGTGGGAAGAGTGCATTGTAATTGTTTCATGATTCTTTGGTGAATATACAATAGAAGATAGAGGGGTTTTGAGCAGTAAGATTTCCCCAAGAAATTATCTGTGTTATGGTTTGATTTGATTCTTTCTTTGCTTCATGTGATTGGCGATTGTGTTTCATTTCCGCAATTGATTTGTAGAATGATTCAATATCTAGCTTTAGTACATTGCTTGATCATATTGAATCCATTGATATACATATGTTTGTATAATTTCTACATGTGTATGTACGGGCATAAGAGAGGTACGAGAGTTGGAAAACGATGAGTCAATCTTCTTCTCTTAGCTCAACTTCTCTTTTCCATGAAGAGCTACCTTGGTACTCCTCCTATTTAACTAAACCTAATGCTTCTTGCAAAGAGACTAGGTTAACATGGCATTACTATTGTTTTCCATTAAAGCTTTTACATAACGAATCATATATCTCTCTGTTTTGCAAAATTTCGAATTCATGTGCGAATTTGAAGATGCTGAAAATCTCGATCATGAGACCTTTTAGTCCTCTAAAGGTCATACAGTGCAAGTTTCGAGTTTGGTTATGGATTACAAAGGTTCGAAAAGTGCAAAATTCTATGATAGTGTGACTCTCATTTTTCTTCTTTGCTTTTTTAATTATTTTAGGTTTTTTTAATTAAATTATTAGTTTTATTTGTATTTATCAATTTCTTTAATATTAATTAATCTCAATATGTTGACACTTTTTTGAAATATTTAATTTGTATAAACAAAATTTATGTTTATTCTTATTTATTTATATTTATTAATTAAAATTAAACTAAAACCTAAATCATGTACTTTCAAGATTTCAGATTCATCAACAAAAATAATCAATGTAATTGGTATTACATTAATATATAATTTCTAAGAGAGTCTCCGGAATATTCGTGACTCGTTACTTGTACATGTCCCTGTAAAAATTCAACTAAAAAATACTGCAAGGATTAAAGGAGATATAGTGTTCACTACTTGCTTGGACATTTCCTTATTTAAAATTTAACAAAAAAATACTGTGAGAATTAAAGGAGATATCGCGTTCGTCACATGAACATTGATTTGGAAAACTACCAAAATTACCTTGAACATTGAACTATTGCCCTCACGTTCGGAAAATTACCAAAAGTTAGTATAACCACGCTCCATAGATAAAGCATTAAGCACGTGAACATTGAAAGATAATTTAACGAGTGGGCTAATCTTTGACCATTGTTGTCAGCTTCACGCTCCATAGATAAAGCATTAAGCACGTGAACATTGAAAGATAATTTAATGAGTGAGCTATTTTTGACCATTGTTGTCAGCTTCAATTAAAATAAGAAAATTTCAGACCTCCTCGTCTTGCATTTTTAGGGTGGCCGGAGAAAATAAAAAATAATAATACATTATGGCCGGAGAAGAAATATATATATATATATATATATATATATATATATATAAACTTCACCACATGAAATGTATGGATAACATGAAAGTCGTTGATATCATGGAAGTCATCTGGAATGGTGGAAAGTATATTCCTAATGTGCAACGAAAGTCGTTGATATCATGGAAGTCATCTGGAATGGTGGAAAGTATATTCCTAATGTGCAACAAATATTGGAAAGTGAGGACCGGGTACTCTCTATAAATATAATTCACAGAAATCTCAAAAGCAGGGAAGAATTCACAGCAATCTCCATACGTTCATACATCATTTTATGGTATGCAAAATTAGAAAGAGAAGAAGACAATCATGGGTTGCAATAACACAGAAATTGGTTTGATGTCACCTTTTCAGCTCGGCTCATTCAATTTATCGCACAGGTTTGGATAATGTGATATATTCGCTGAGTATATTATATGTGTATATTAACATTCACAAACAGATACTTATTTTGGAGAACGTTTATGAACTAAATAATGATGACCCTGCAGAGTTGTGCTTGCTCCAATGACAAGATGCCGAGCTATAAATCAGGTTCCTCAGCCTGCCCACGTTAAGTTTTATTCACAGAGAACCACTTCCGGGGGATTGCTCGTCACTGAAGCTTCTTCGGTTGGAGAAACAGGATTTGGGTACTCTATTTCTAATGCCTCACCAGCAATAATTTATTAATATAAATATACTGCAGTCTGATATTGTGTTTTGGCAGGTTTCCCAATTCGCCAGGAATTTTTACCAATGAACAGATACACGCCTGGAAACGAGTTGTTGACGCGGTACATATGAAGGGCGGCATAATTTTCTGTCAACTCTGGCACGTCGGGCGGGCATCGCATATTGGTGAATTTTTTCATAATTTTTTCCAATTTTTTTCAATGAGCAGGTCATATTTTGATAAAAGAAATTTGGAGGTGAAGCACAAGTAAATAATTACTTAATCCCAATTTTGTTCGTTTGATTTACAGTTTACCAACCCGGAAGAGATTTACCCGTTTCGTCGACAAGCAAGAAGATTTCAGATGAGTGGAAAATAAATATGCCTGACGGATCGTTAGGCGATTATTCAAACCCTAGAGCGCTCGAAGCCTCAGAGATTCCGCTTTTAGTCCAACAGTTCCGTCAGGCCGCTAGAAATGCCATGGCTGCAGGTAATTAATTAAGTAAGCCCAACAATTTAGCCTTCGAATTCGCATAAAGGGAATGATAGAACAAATCTGAGTCGATTATTATCAATTCTCGCAGGTTTCGACGGGGTTGAGGTCCACGCCGGCCACGGTTACCTAATCGACCAATTCATGAAAGACCGCATAAACAAACGGCGCGACAGGTATGGCGGCTCACTAGAAAACCGGTGCCGTTTTGCATTAGAAATCCTGTCGGGCGTGATGGAAGAGATTGGGGCCGAGAGAACGGCCATTAGAATTTCTCCCGTCGTAGATCACTTGGACGCCACAGACTCAGACCCCGTTGCCTAGCACTGTATTTAGTACATCAATTTAACCTCTTGGCAACCCGATATGGCCGAGGGCTCTGTTATTTGCATCTCACGCAGCCGCGTTACAGTGCAGTAAGTAAAAGGAATAGAAATGAAAATGAAATTTCGAAGTTCCATAATTTCCATTCCCTGGTGAGACAGGCCTACAAAGGCACGCTCATGGGCACCGGAGGTTATACCAGAGACTCTGGGATGGCTGCAGTGAGTAGCGGAGAAGCTGACCTTATTTCGTATGGTCGTCTTTTCATTTCGAACCCTGATCTTCCCCTCAGATTCGCGCTGGGAACGCGGAGGTTGAACAAATACGATAGATCTACCTTCTATACATCGGATCAGGTTCTGGGATATACAGATTACCGTTTTCTTCACGATCACAATGAAGAAAATGAAATTGTGGCTTCAACCTGCGGTACACTTAGATCTGCTCTCTGATACCGCAAGGCACATCCATAGTTATCTTCATTTTTTGGCACGGTCAGACAGAGGACACGAAAAATGAATATGAGGCGGCAATAGGAGGATTCCTAAACCTGGTTCAAGACAACGTAAAATGTAGGATAAGGCCTCGTTGTTCGTTTCATGGTCCTAAAGTCATCATTATGTGGAGTTTTATAATATCATATAAGTGGTTGCAAAACATTTTTGTATTATTGTAATGTGAGCTTTAAGGGGGCACTCTGCAGTTTCACTACCGAAAATTTTGCCATGAAATGCACGCAATACGCCTTTACAGAGGTTTCAATAATATATTACGGATTTTAATAATGTATTAATATTGACTTATCTTTGTAACTTTACTTCTTTTCAATGTATTTTATATATATATATATATATATATATATATATATATATATGTATGTTTAATGTATTATGAGTATTATAAAGGTTTAAAATACATCTTAACATTTTTCATGTTTTCAAATTTTTACTAATTCCAAGTGTGTAGTAATATTTTGGATTTCTATTTTAGTAAAAGTATTTTTATTATTCATCAATCATGTTTACTAGTTTGTATAGGTAAATCAATTACAACAATATTCAATTGTATAGGAAGTTATTTATATATGATGTTTTATTGTTTAACTTTCATTTTAGGTTTGATAGGTGTTTCTGCAGAGTCTCCAACACTAAGCTACTATTCTTAACTATGATTATCTTAACTCTTTTGTTATACCATTGTGTCTTTAGTGTAGTGCTTGTCTCATCTTATTCTTATCTTTCCTCTATAATGGAGCCACATGCTTCAACCAACCTACCATTTCTAAAAAATTTTGGCTTTAGAAGTCACAACCCAAGGAATTATTTTACAACTCTTTTACCAAGAGAATCAACCAATTCAATTTTTTTAGTGTCGTGATATTCTCCTCTAATCTCTTTCTCTAGGTATGTGTTATCCATTGTCTTGCCCTTGAATGTTTGTTCGCTTGAAAATGGCATAGAGGCTAAGGTGTTGTTGCTCCACAAATTGTAATATTCCCAAATGGGGAAGCAACAATATATGAACACAAAACTGGAAATAGAAGTGAATAAATCAACACACCATGATATGAGACAAATGTACAGCCATCTTATTAAACATATCAGCAAATAATAGGCACAAGATCTTGAGGATCAAGTCACTCAAGCAATACTAAACAAGCCCCCACAAGCAAAATATGTCAATACATGAGAAATAGTTGCCATACAAACGCCCTAAGCCAAGACAACACAATTTTAGGGCATAAATTGTTGCATAAATATGGATCAACGTAGATCTGCTGTTCTATAGCTCAAATAATACTAGGAGTGAAGATCTAGCCTCCTAGACACCTTTCCAAGAGAACTCAGGAAGGGTTTCCGGAAATACCCTCAAATACAAAGGGTGATCTACAGCCCTAGGACTAAAGAGTCACTGCAACTAAAGCCCATGAAATAGAAGGCTAAAATAATATGGATCTGATGAATATCTCCTCCTAAGGTATCCTTCGATGAAAGGCTGAACCCTTCACTTAAAAGAAAACACTTTAAAAGAGCCAATAGATCCTCCTCTGAAACTGCCCTCCAAAATAACGCAATTCCTGACTGAAATTGCGTTGTCACTGGATGTGATAGCTTGGCCTGATGCCAAAGATCTAAAATATGCTCAAGGATCTTCTTTGTTGATCTCCCAAGGGGAAGAATGTTTCCTCCTCTGAAAATCTAGCTCAGAAAGTGGGTTTCTCAATCCTCCACTGCAACACCCTGCAACACAACACAAATCTGAATAGATACTGCACTGTAACTAAAGACTGAAGCTTGGCCAGAATGCCAGATGTGTGGAAATGATATAAAAATACTCTTCCAAGAGGCCTCTCAAGGAAAGAGGTGGGATCCCCGCTCGAGAACACCCTGTGCTAAATAACACTAAATAGCTGAAGAGAGTAACAAAGTCTAAACAAACATATCAAAATAATAATCATAACATAACCTCATATGGTTGTTTTTCCCTTCCTTATAAACTTGGTGGGCTTCCTCACCTTGGGCCCCATCCATTAGTGCCACTACCTCCATGCAAGATGTCTCCAACCAAAACTGCATTGTCCCTCATTAAATGTCAACTCCTCCAAGTGTGTAGTAATATTTTGGGTTTTTATTCTTTTAAAAGTATTTTTATTATTCTTCAATCATGTTTACTAGTTTGTATAAATAAATTAGCTACATAAATGTTCAATTGTATATATGTTGGATTCACCCGATCTAACAATGTGCTTAAGTTAAATACTGAATCTTCTACAAATCTTTTGCACAATTAAAAACACAATCGCTAATCACATGAACATGAAGAAAGATCAATCACACATAACACAGATAATTTCTCGGGGAAAGCTTACAGCTAAAAACCTCACTATCTTCTATTGTATATTAAGCATGGATCATGAAACAATTACATACAAAACTCTTCTCACAAGGACCCTCCGTACATCACCTAATTGTCTCACAATGTCATATGAAAAACTGACCAACACATACCAATTCTCAGCCTCCAGATAGCCTGCCTTGCTTGTGCAATCCCTTATGGTAAAGATACCTAAAAGATAGGAAATCTTGCCTGCCTTGATTGTGCAAGTATCATGGGCACTCCAATGGGTGTTTGTCTACATGTGTGCAAGCAGATAATGTCACAACTGATAGTCAACCTCCCTTTCACCTAGAACTCAACTAGGTCTCCACTAGATCTGACATGCATGCAACTAATAATAGTAAATCCTCAGTTGCATGTGAGATCACTGATTGTGAATTAATTAATATTTAATTCACTAGATCTCTCACTAGTGTATCTTCAGTTACAACTAGCACAACTGATTTTAACTCACTTAACTGAGTTAAACTGATTTACAACTTGCACCACTGCACTTCGAACTCTATTACAACTAGAATGACTCTGAATGTCCCACCAACCAACCACTAACTTGAAATCCATTAGCTAACTGAATTTTCCACTTCAGTTAACTATTTCAAGTCCACATTGATAATAGATTATAGTTTAATGTCCATCTAAATTAAGGGATAATAAAAATAGACATGCACCCAAAAATAGCACTGTGGGCCCCACCCTAGTTTGGGTGCTTAGTGCAACCAAGTGCTTAATGCACTAGGCGTGGGTGTTGAATCTCAACACTCCCTCTCAACAAGAAATGGATTATCTTTCACCCTGATCTTGTCTCTATGGTATTCGAATTTGTTGCTGGTGAGCGCCTTCGTTAGAATATCCGCATCGCAAACTTTCGTGGGAATGTACTGAAGCAACATGATCCTCCTCTACACACAATCTCTGAGATGATGGTATCGGATATCTATATGCTTGGACCTATCATGAAACACATGATTAATAAAGAGTTTAATACAACTCTGATTATCACAATGAATCACTGTCGGATCCATCTGAGAACCAAACAAACCAACCAAGATATTTTTCATCCAGATAGCCTCACATGAAGCTTGACTTGCTACCATGTATTCCGCTTTCGTTGAACTAAGTGCCACGGATCGTTGTTTCCTGCTGTACCAGGAAACGGTTTTTGATCCAATGCTAAATATCCCCCTAATGTGCTCTTTCTGTGTCATGGACTTCCAGACCAATTTGCATTCGTGAAGCCATGAAAATTCACTCCATCCATCCTTTTGTACCATAGACCATACTCTAATGTGCTCCTCAAGTATCTCAGGACATGCTTCCCCATCTTCCAAAAGAGCTTGGTAGGCTTAACCATAGCTTGCCTCAGCTGGTTAACTACATAGCAAATGTCTGGTCTCATGTTCACTAGATACATTAGTGAACCCACTAATTGTCAACAGACAGTAGCATCCACTACCTCTCCAGAAGTAGAATCCTCTTTCCTCCAGTTTCCTGGAAGAGGAGTATCCATGGGTTTGCAGTTATCCATGTTAAACTTACCCAGTATCTCCTTTGCATACTTGCCTTGAGACACAAAAATTTCACCATCATGTTGCCATATTTCCAATCCAAGGAAATAATGAAGGAGACCCATATCCTTCATTTCGAACTCCCTTGCAAGATCCTCCTTGCATGAGTGTATCAGCTGCTCAACACTAGTTAAAATTAGATCATCAACATAAAGAAAAATGATCAATAGCTTACCCTCAACCAAAATTTGGTATAGGTTTGCATCTGCTTCACTTTTGGTGAAGCCTAGTCCAGTGAAATAGTTGTCTATCCGAGTGTACCAAGCACGAGGTGCTTGCTTCAGCCCATACAACATTCTTTTGAGTCTGCACACATGCGACTCTCTGTTGAAGATCTTGAAACCTTCAGGTTGCTCTATGTACACCTCTTCCTCAATGATCCTATTGAGAAACACAATTTTCACATCCATCTGATGAATGCACCAGCCCATCTGCACTGAGAGTGCAAGGATGGATCTTATGGAAGAGTTACCTTGTGACAAGCGCAAAATTATCATCATAATCTATCCCCTCGATCTGCGAGAAATCTCGGGCCACAAATCTGGCCTTTTATTTCTCCACATTCCCATCAGCAGCTTGCTTTACCTTGTAGATCCATCCCGAACCTACCACTGATTTGTCAACCTGTCTTGGGACTATCTCCCATACACTATTTTTTACAATGGAGTCATACTCTTCCATCATTGCATCAACCCAAGTAGGCTGTTGCACTGCTTCGTGAAAGGATGATTTTTCAGTCACAATACATTTTCTCATAAGAGCCATGTATCTAGTAAATCGGTCAGGAGACTATCTTTTTCTGCATTGTGAAGTAGGGGCTCCTACATTCTGTGCAACATCAAGTCTTAGCCTACTTCCGTGGTGCACCTTCTACCATTTCTGATGGATGGATCTACATGAGTGATTTCTTCCACTCCATGAACCTCCTCATGTGGTTGATCCACATTTTGAGACTCATCCTTGGAAACCAACAATTCCTCCTCTACATGCAAGTCCAACTCCCTCTCAAGGGAAAACCGCATGGCTTTCCCCTCATCAAATTTTATATCCCATTGCACAATAGTCATTCTGATGTTTGGAAAATACACACGATAATTATGGGGTGTTTCTGTGTACCCCACAAAAATACCAACTTTAGCAGTCGGTTCCAGCTTCTTCCTTCCATCCTTGGTCACATGCACATAAATAGATGAGCCAAAAATCTTAAAGTGTGAAACATCAAATTTCTTATCAGTGAAATCCTCTTCATGTGTACTCATGCCAAGTACTCTATGAGGACAACGATTTTGCACATAAACCGCAGTATTGCATGCTTTTGCCCACAAATGCATTGGTAGGCCCTGATCATGCAACATCGCTCGTGTTTCACCCACGATCAATATGTTCTTCCTCTCCGCGACCCCATATTCTGTTGTGGGTTATGAGGCACTATGAGTTATCTTCGAATTCCTTCTTTGCTGCAGAAGTTCTTGAATTCATTAGAGATGTATTATCCACCATTATCACTCCTAAGAGCCTTCACTTGCTTCCATGACTCTTTGTCCACCAATGCCTTAAACTCACAGAACTTAGAGAATGTTTGATCTTTCTTCTGCATGAAGAAGATTTAGCATTTACGAGAAATTTCATCAAAAAATATTACATAGTATTGATGTTTTGATGTTGAAGCAACCTAGAATGGTCCAAGAACTTAGAGAATGTTTGATCTTTCTTCTACATGAAGAAGATCCAGCATATACGAGAAAATTCATCAAAAAATATTACATAGTACATATGTTTTGATGTTGAAGCAACCTAGAATGGTCCACACACATTTGTGTGAACTCTCTGAAGGATACCCGAAGCATGGTTCTCCTTCTCTTGAAAGGTGGAATTTACATACTTCCCCTTGGTGAAACCCTTGCACTGATCTAACTGAGAAAGTGTTCCCATTGGAAGTCTAGTAGAAATTTGCTGCATGACTTTCAAGGCTCCATGATGAAGATGGCTCAATCGCCTGTGCCATAATTCGCCATCATCCTGGCACACAACTTTCTCCGCCTTGCCCATCATGGCAGTGCAACCATTTACCTCCATCTTGTAGAGATTCTTAACTCGAATCCCTATCCTCTTGGCTTGGTCCATTGTTTTATGTTGCAAGAAAGATTTTCCATCACTAAAAACAACATCATAGCCTTTGTGCTCCAACACTGCGACTGAGACCAATTTTTTCTTCATACCTGGTACATGAATCACATCATTTAATTGAAATAGTTTACCTAAATCCTTCTAAAAGGTAATGGTATCGATCCCAGTAGCAATGTACCGTTCGTCGTCGCCCATCTCAATATGCATCTGGACATCTTTCTCCTCCAAGTCACTGAAAAGTTCCTTATCTCTCGTCATGTCAAAGGAAGTGCCACTATCTAAATAGCACACAGATCCCAATGCACTGGACACCATGCATGTGATCAATGAGAAGTTAAGATCAAATTGTGAGGCAAGTGCCTCCCCAGCTGCAGATCCAACAGCCTTCTTGTTCCTCTTCTTTTGTGGACAATTAGTAGCGAAATGCCCATATTCATGACAGTGAAACACTTCACCTTGGACATGTCCTGCTTCTTGCCTTTGGACTCAGATTTTAAATGGAATTTCTTCCCCTTCCCTTTCCTTGCCTTGGAAGCCAAAGAAAAATCTTCTTCATCCTCATTCTTAGATGAAGATCCATCTCTGGTGTTCCACTTGAACTCTTCCTCCACCAAATCCAACCACAGTCATTCCCAATCTCGCAATTTTTCCCTTCCACTAACAGATTCTTGATAACTGTGCCAACTCTTAGGAAGTCCTAGGAGAGCCAAGCTAACCAAATCATCATCAGCAACTATTATTCCCACACTCCCCAGTTCATCTCGACAATGGACAAACTTTATGAGATATTTTGGAATGGTGTCACCCTTTTCCATCTTGATCTTCCTGAGTTTATCTTTGAGCACCAATTTCCTATGGTCGTTGCTGCTTTGGAATAGATCTGTCAAATCCTTCTACATAGCATATGGTGTGGCTTTCCCATGGAGGCTTGAGACAATGTGGTCTTGAACTCCCTCCAACAGGATCCTCCTCACCTTTGCCACTTTCTTTTGCCATGAATCAAGATTAGTAGCATCTGCAGCATATGGCTTAGGAACATCTTTGTCAATGAATTCCTTCAAGCCATTGCCTTCGAGTACTGTCTCCATCCTGTCCTTCCAAGAAATGTATTTTGAGATGCCCTCGATTGCATACTCTAACCTCAAGCCATTGAAGTCCATTTTGATCTTGAATCAGCTGTACCACCAAGAAAGTCTTTCTGCAAATTTGAATTCTATCCAGTCACAAACTCAGCTCCTGCTTCACTTCTGCAATTTCCTGTGCTCTGGTACCATGTAGAAATTATACAACAAGCATGTAGATCTTGGATTCACCCGATCTAATAATGTGCTAAAGTTAAATATTGAATCTCTTCTACAAATCCTTTGCGGAATTAAAAACACAATTTCTAATCACATGAACATGAAGAAAGATCAATCACACACAACACAGATAATTTCCTAGGGAAAGCTTACAGCTAAAACCCCCACTATCTTCTATTGTATATTAAGCATGGATCATGAAACAATTACATACAAAAATCTTCTCACAAGAGCCCTTAGTACATCAGCTAATTGTCTCACATTTTTATATGCAAAACTGACCAACACATAGCCAATTATCAGCCTCCAAATAGCCTGTCTTTCTTGTTCAATCCCTAATGGTAAATATCCCTAAAATATAGGAATTCTTGCCTCCCTTGAATGCACAAGTATCACGGGCACTCCAATGGGTGTTTTCTTGCATGTGTGCAAGTAGATAATGTCACAACTAATAGTCAACCTCCCTTTCACCTAGAACTCAACTGGGTCTCCACTAGATCTGAAATTCATGCAGATAATAATAGTAAATCCTCAGTTGCATGTGAGATCATTGATTGTGAATTAATTAATATTTAATTCACGAGATCTCTCACTAGTGTATTTCCAGTTACAACTAGCACAACTAAGTTTAACTCACTTAATTGATTTAAACTGATTTACAACTTGCACCAACTCATGCACCACTGCACTTCGAACTCTGTTACAACCAAAATGACTTTACATGTCCCACCAACCAACCTCTAACTCGAAATCCACTAGCTAATTGAATTTTCCACTTCAGTTAACTATTTCATGTCCAAATTGAGAACAGATTACAGTTTAATGTCCATCTAAATTAATGGATAATAAAAATAGACAAGCACCGAAAAATAGCATTGTGGGCCCCACTCTAGTTTGGGTGCTTAATGCAACCAGATGCTAAATGCAACCAGGTGCTTAATGCACTAGGCGTCGGTGCCGAATCTTCTTGTTGAATCTCAACAATATGTGTTATCCAATGTATTTCTCTTGAATGTTTGTTAGCTTGAAAATGTCATAGAGGCTAAGGTGTTGTTGCTCCATAGATCTTGTCATATGCTAGACAATGTGTGAGGGTTCCAAGTAAATTCCCTAGATCTAATGCAACAACAAATTATTCATCTCATCTAGAGGAGGATGACAAGAACATGCCTACATCCACTCAAGTTGATGTAGTAACCTTGCCCCAAGTTCTCCAATGTGATTTCCTACACACATACACCACCAAACAAGAAAATGTCTATCTCCTGAAAGTTAACATGCATCCGAAACTATAACAATAACCACATCACATTCCTACATATGCGAACATGGAAAAAATTCATTGTTGCCATTCATAAATAAGAATAGTACATGAACATATTATACCTTAGTTACCTAGTAGACTCTCCTCTAATCCTTGGCACTCTTCTCCCCTTGGCTTATAGGTAGATTGAGCTCTTGTTTTGATGGAATTTCACTAGCACTACTAGGCAAATACTATCTTTGACTGCTCTCTCCCCCTTGAAAAGGTCTCACTATATAGACCTTTACTAAGTCTCGGAAGATGTATTTGGACACTTAAGATTATGAGAAATTAAGAAAAGCTTCTCCAACAATCTTTGACTACTCTCTCCCTCTTGAAAAAGTCTCACTATATAGACCTTTACTAAGTTTGAGAAGATGTATGTGGACACTTAAGATTATGAGAAATTAAGAAAAACTTATTCAACAATTAAGCCTTATTCAAGTTAAAATAATTTATATTTAATTATAAATATAAATATAAATATAAAGGAAATATTTATTTTTATTTTCATTATTTAAATTTATATAATTACTAAAAAAATTAAAATTAATATCAAACCAAATTATACAGTATTTATATTATTATTATTTAAACCTAAAATTTAAACATGATAAATTTGTGTAACATAACCAACTTAAAATATACTTATAATCTTACTATAGAACCTCACAACAATAAATGAAAAGAATTGAAAAATAATATCACCCCAAATTACATTCAAGTGATTTTATTGTGCAATGTATAATAAATTGTATATTACAACAAACTTTATATTAAAGTTAAGCTTTGTAATCCGGTGTTATCCTTGATATACAGGAGTATAAATATAATGCTAACCATAATATTATTTTTAAATATAACGCTAACCATTTAAATGTATGATAAATAAGCAAAATTTAAATGTTTAATAAATATGATGAAATTTTGTAACGTACAACTAACTCAAAATATACTTAATCTTACTCCACAAGAAATGTAATACTAATTTCTGACAAACCCGGCCAACTCGCTAATTGTTTATAGAAATGACCTCTTTATTAGTTATCAGTACAGCAACTTTATAGATAGTTGTAAATATAATATGGTAGATACGCCATTATTGTTCTGCAATCCTTTTCACACAGTTGCAATACTCGAATGATAGATTCAGGACCACCGCCCTATCTTCCAGAAACAAGATCTCTGCACTCAATATGTGTGTCGGTTTGTACTATCCTCTTTTTTCGGTTGAAAAAACAAAAGAAATGAAATCATCAATAGATATCATTAATCACGTGAACCAGAACGAATGTCAATAGGGTTTCATAATTTTGAAATATGAAATTTCTTTGATGTTAGTTGTCACTTTCAGTTTTAATACAAAAAGGGTTGAGAGCTGCCTCTCACTACATATTAAAAACTTCTTGAAATATGAAATTTCTTTGATGTTAGTTGTCACTTTCAGTTTTAATACAAAAGGACATATTTAAAAACTTCTGATGAATGGTATCATGAAGGTCAGATTGAATTTATATACCTATATGTATAGGTACGCTGGAAAGGAATGCAAGCGAGTTTCGCGTGCACATGCTGTAAACGAGTGACTGGTTACTCAAAAATATAATACAAGCATATGGAACCGGGTAGAATATTTCACATAACAACAATCTCCACACGTTTAGGGATCATTTTATTGTGTGCAAATGAGCAGGCTTAGGAAGATATTCATGTTTCGCTATAACACGGAATTTGGTTTGATGAGCTTGGTCCATTCAATTTATTACATAAGTGTGCTGCATGCAATATATTGTAGTATATAATTTATTATACGAAGCTGAATAGACCATCATTCGGTCTTACTCTGAAGCTCATGGGAATTAGTTTTTATCTTAGCTGTGTTCATTTTTTCTTATTTTTGGACAACGCAAAGAGATAATTCTGATTATCAAGGGTGGAGTTGATCACTTCCTTAGAGTATCTTAGCTTTCTTTTACCCTCGAGCTCCTCATTCTCCCACAACTTGTCCTTAAACTTGGAGGTAATAGTATTTTTGATATTATCTTTTCGTCCCATATTGAGCTCCTCCTTAATTCCTCAATGGTTAAGCCAGGACTGGGCAACCTTATGCCACCTGTGCTTGAGGTGAAGGTGAGGGTTTTGACTACAGTTGGAAGCAATTTTAGGGAGCCTTTTTATTCCATGTTGTGAAGCTTCTTCTTATACATAAGATATCTAAACATAGCCATACTTTCAATGGGGGACAAACCATATTCGATCAAGAGGATAGGATAGGGAGTATTTCCCTTGATGTTAAGGTTGTGAGTCATGAATTGCTTTTGAATCATCTCAATCTTCCTCCATGACTCTCTGGATATATTGCAACTCCAAAATTCACATCTGTATAAGACAACAGGGGTGACAAGGGTCTCAAAGAGGGACCTCTTATACTCCAAATGTAAAGATCAACCAACTTACAATTTTTTTCAAGCTCATAATAAGCTTTACAGCCCCAAATAATCCTTTTATCAATGCTATAATTCTAGTTGATATGACGAGGGAAGTCAATGCCCAAATTCTTATGAGAAGAAACATGCTTTAAGCACTAGTTATTATAAACGAAACTACCATGGGTGATATTTTTGGATTTAATGGTCATGACTTTAGTCTTGTCAGTATTAATTATCATACCCATCTTAGACCAGTAGTCTGTAGAAATTATATATAACTTATGTGTTATATATCCAAGATTCTCCTGAACGCACACTATTTTAACTTCATGCACAATACAAAATCTATTCCACCATTGATCATCACATGTGGAAATTAAATCAATTGCAATGCACACATGAAATCATAAAAATTCACACACATTAACACAGTTGTTTAACGGGAAAGCCTGAAGCTGAAAACCCCAACTATTTGTATATAATATATGTCATAGAGATCATGTAACAATCCTCATACAAAGTTGAACATGTCAAGCTCTCAGTACAATACAATCGCTACACACTAATCAGGTCTGATCTAGCAAATCCATGCATCGATCTCTGCCACCTGCTAGCCTACCTCTACTGCGCAATCCCTGCTGAAGAATAGCTTTGAATGAAATCGAATCCACCTGGATTGCACTACGCAATCCTCATTGGCATCTCCACTGCGTGTTGGATGCAATCAATGCATCACTATAGTCACAACTGATAGTCACACTTGCTCTTTCACCTACCTCTCCACTGGTCTCCACTGAACTGTCCATGCACTGTAGTTAACCGATGTATTCTTCAGTTGATTAATGAGTTATTATTTAGTGAATTAATTAATAATTAATTCACACCACTCTCACTAGTGTATCAATCAGTTAGACTAGATACAACTAGCTCAACTGTGTCTAACTGAGTTAAACTGAACACAACTCCACCAACTACTTCTATAACTCCACCAAACTATGTCACATGAGTTCTAACTGAAGTCCTCATGCATTAGCTCCAGTAAACCCTCAGGAATAGCGTAATTCCTTCTGTCAGCTGCTGTGCCACATCTGTGCACTTAACTGAAGTGCTCCAAGAGAATAAGATAATGTTTAGAGTCCAAATATTATTAAGAGCTAACAATATTCGACATATCTATTTTTAGACTAGCAATCTAAAAATAGATTCCGCCCAATATGTCTAAAAATAGAATTCCATTTGTTTTTCCAACTTGACCAACCATCCAAAAATAGCATCCTGCAACTCATAGAATATGATCGACATGTCTAAAAATAGACTTTGCGCCAAAAATAGCCTGCAGGCCCACTTAGTGAAGGCGACTCTTTTCACTAAGCTCATCATCTTGTTGAATCCCAACACTCCCTCTCAACAAGATAGGGATTATCTACCACCCCGAACCTGTCTCTATGGTATTCAAATTTTCTCCTAGTGAGCGCCTTCGTCGAAATATCTGCATCCTAATCCTCCGTAGGAATGTAAGAAAGCAACATGATCTTCCGCTGCACACAATATCTGATATATTGGTACCGGATGTCAATATGTTTAGATCTATCATGAAATACTGAATTAACCGAGAGTTTAATGGAACTCTAATTATCACAATATATCACAGTAGGATCTAAGTGTGAACCGAACAACCCGACTAGGATCTTCCTCATCCATAGAGCCTCGCATGCAGCCAAACTTGCTGTCATGTACTCGGCCTCCGCGGAACTGAGTGCCACGGATCTCTGTTTCCTACTATACCAAGAAACTGATGTAGATCCTGTTGGAGGTTCCCATGTTTTGGCAGATTTGGCAATACCAAAAGATGAGACAACATCAAACCACTTTGGGGCCCTAGGATCTAGCCCTCCTGGACCCGGAGAGGGATCTCTCCAAATAGATCAAAGAATGATATATCCTTGAAGCTCAAGATGAGATGTTAGGCTAGTTATGAAGCACAAAGGGGGGTTTTAAATGGTTTGGTTGGTTGGTTTCTGGGTTGGTCATAAGATCATAGACTGAGAAAGTAATGGGAGAAAAGGAACAAAGCAGCAGGAAGTTTTAGCAAAGGGGATAGGTCGAGAAAGTGCCATCCATTGGGCTATGGAGTCATGAAAGGAGAATTACTTGCAACAACTAGCCAAGGCTTTCAGAGGGCAAGTCATCTATACTAAAGGATATTTTTAGATAGATGATGGGATGGAACATTAAGGGAAGAAGGTGAAAGAAGGAAAACAACCCAATTTTCTGTCTATAGATCGGGTCAGAGGTCATTTAACTCCAGACCTGCTTGGACATACTCAAAGGCAGCTCTCAAAGAGGGACAAAGGGGCTGCTTATAGATCGGACCAGAGGTCATTTAACTCCAGGTCAGCTTTAACAACTCCAAGGGAAAACGGAGATATGATTAACAAAGGGATCTTAGAAAGGCCAGCTGGTCGCACAAGGATCCTAGTGGACAGGGCTAACACTAATCCCTAGTGTTCCCAAATCTTCCAGCTTAAACCCGACAAGAACACCTAAGAACTGATTCATTTAATTCATACATCAGAGAGTAGGCAACATCATCCACTACACTAGTTAAATCAACTGAAGACAATTCTCAGATAGCACATAAAGAAGAAAACATTAAAGGTAGGGAGAGCAAGAAACATAGGGCACCTAAAAAGGGTGAATCCTATGTTATACTTATGTTGCCTACCAGAAGAACAAGAAACAGTATGAAAATGTAATAAACAGAGTTAGGAAAAACATCACCAATAGTAATAGATCAGGATCCTGTGAAATATGCTTTGATTAATTGATGCAAAACCAGTCATGTACACTGAGCTCAATGGCTAATACAGTCCAGACTTCCCTTCCCAGTCTATTACATACAACTACTCTACTACTCCCTCCCAAGACTGTTCTAACAGTCAGAATGAATCCCTTTAACAACAACGGCAGCAGCCCTACAACAACTAACAACCAACCCCTTTTACATATGTTCTCGGGGATTTCTTATAGGAGAAGATGAAAATAGAAGTAGACGAACATTAATGGATCTCATTAAGACAGAACGGTGGAAGAGTTCACGCCCATAATGCTTAATGGCAATTTGCAGCGCTGTGTGTACTCATGTAATGGCCTGGGAGTCTCTGTTGGGCCGGATTTGACCTCGGATATTTCTCTGAAGTCCTTTCTGGCTGTCTGGAATTCTGCGCTAGCCTTCTGGAATAAATTCATTGGGTGATAAGTTCACAGGTCTCTCTATACCTCCATAACTGCTGTCCAGACACTCTTAAAGAAGCCTCTGTCCGTAACATACATTTAAGGGTTCGAGGAGGCATGGAGATTTCTTGTAGGAAGGCGTTCCGTCTGGAGAAGACTACTCTGCTGATATTTAACACAGATAAGACTTGACAGTGTGCTTAAGTCTTCAAACTCTGTCCTTTCCTTTGAATGTGGGGCTAGACATTAATTACAAGCATTAACCCCCTCTGAATTTCTTCTGCTGGTCTGTTGGTACGTGCTGGAATGGCCATCTCTGTGCTCTCTGCATAATAAAATAAACCTGTTATAAACTTGGGCAATGGTGGCGGAGAAATGCTACGGAGGCTCGGAGGAACAGTGGTGGAACAATTGAGAGCAGTGAAAATAATGGAGAGCAGCGGAAGAAATGGTTAATAGTGAAAGAAACCCAAAGATTAAACGTTTGGGCGGATAAAATAGGGAAACAGAGAAAAACAATGAAGCAGAACCACGGATGTGGGACCCGGTCACGGTGGAGGGCGATTCATTAAAGTTTAATGAAAAGGGCGAAGGTTGGATTATAAACGGAAATACAAAGAAATATGACAGAATACAATGGAAATGCGATGGGAGCGATCATACGAGGTGGGACCCGCACGGCCATCGCAAATCGCAAACGGGAGGGGCTGAGAGTAATCGCAATCGCAAATATTTGCGATGAGTGATCAGGGGACTTGCGATGGCGCGGTCGGGCGGAGTTGCGATGCGATGAGGGGACGTGCGACGCGATGGGCAGATCTCCGATCGATCACCGCATCGCAAATATTTGTGACGTGATCCATCGCATCGCAAATATTTGCGATGAGTGACCGGCACATTTAACATAAAACATGCGATTTTGCGATTATGCGATCGGCCCCTAAGGCTTTAAGCGCTTGGTCTTGGGTAAGGGTTACGTGGATAAGTGCTTAAAAGGGTTAGCGGGGAGGGGCTAGGCCTATTATATGGTCCGAGAGTGTGTTTTTTAACCCCTTTAATGCATTTCAAGGCCTAAGGAGGGTAACGATAGGGAGATAGAGGGGAAATTTGAGGAAACAAAGGGAAAGGGAAGAATTCGAAGGGGATTTTGGGAAGATCTAGGGGGTAAGTGGGGAATTAGAAGGGGAGACATGGGAATGGAAACAGAGGTTTAGAAGGGATGAAATGAAGGGAAAAGGGAGGCCTTTGGGCATTTCTTCACAAACAGAGAGGCTTGTAATGGAACTCAGCAGAGGGAAATTTATCAAAGGACACCAGGTACAAAGAGGCTTCAAGGATGATGTGTTTTCAAAGGAAATGCATTCCTGAAGGCTCAAAAACATCTTAGCCCCCTGTTTTCTTATCAAAAAATTTATAGGGGGGCTACCAGTGGCTCCACATGGGGATGAATTCTTCTTGAAGGAGTCAAGAATCCAGAGAATGATCTTTGGTGTAGGCCAGATGCCTGCTGCTTGGCACATCCCTTTCTATATTTAGACCAACTGCCACAAATCATGAAGACATCAAATCGGTAGTAACACTCTCCCATACAGCTACCTACCCACACTATAGTCCTAACATTTTTTCTTTCTTGGGTGCATTTGGACTTGCAGACCCTTTGCATCATCAATCTTTACAAACAGGAAAATAAACCTATTCTACTTCTACCCTTATTACTCCATGAGACCAGATTAGACTGTTGGTCTCATATGTTTCTCTACCTAATCTAATATCTGCTGGGATTAAAATGTCCAGCAGACTTCTTCTCTACATTCTGAGACAGAAATTGAAAACAGCCAAGCCAGGATTAGACTGTCTGACTTGCTGGACTCTGCAGAAATTAAAACAACTAACTACATGCTCACAGGCTGAGCTTTATTTCAGACTTCCTACCTACCCTACTCTACTTGGAAATCTCTGATGTGCTAGGTGATACAATAATGCCAATGCAGCCAGTCAAGTAGTAACAAAAAAGGATATGAGCACTGGCTGCCTGTCAGAGATAACCACAGGGTGCTCCGTGTGCGGTTCTTCAAAACTGAGGTCACCATCAGTAGTGACCCCTCTTGATAAATCTAGCCCGTGCTAAGGATCAACGTTGGAGTATTTGAGCAAATTAGGGCCTCCATGTACTCTGCCACAGGATCGACGAACGCATGATGTACACATTCTTATTTTTGGCCTGCCATGGCTAGTAGCCTATCTGAGTCATGGGCAACTTCGATTATCTCTTCTTCCACTGCATCTTCAGTGCGGCTCTTGAGAACCAGATCATCTTCTTCTTGCACATCAAAAAGCAGTGGAATTTCTTCTCTTTTAGGGGGCGGGAGACTTTCCAAGAATTCTCTTGGGTCTTTGAACTCATATGATATCTCCTGTGAGTTCAAAAGTTCGAGCTCAGCTTCATATCTCTCAACCACCAAATCTAAAAACATTTTCTTAAGCACGAGATGATTATCGAGAGGTGAGCTGAGAGGGACAATTTTTGGAAGGTCCTCCCATTCAATTTCTGCCAGTACACTCGCTATTCCATACTGAAACTCTGCTATGAGGCTTGGATCTATTTCTATAAATTGTTCAGAGTCTTCCATTAGCGAAGTGACTGGATCTTTGGCATGGATGATGTTGTACTGTGACATGGTCTCCCAGTGGAGTCACGTGAAACCAAGATAATCAGTGGCCTGCTGATCACCAGTGGAGTCTTTTTATCATTCAGGAATTGTGGAGTCGCCAGGTGGATGATTTACAACTTACTTTCCACCACAGTGGTTTACCAAATCACGGCTGATTGGTCTAGTTCCCCAGTATGGTCGCCATTATGTTGCGTTGGAGAGTTTGTACTAGGTTGTGGGCTGCCCTGTTCTTCACGTGGTGTGTTAGTTTGATGGGTGTGACTAATAGGCTGACTGCATTGTGTTTCTGGTTCACTCTGAGTTTCGTTTTCATTACCCTGCCCATGGTCTTCTTCGTCGTATTCTTCTAGGGTAGCCATTATGCCACAGTCCATGGGCTCTGTGTCCTTGCTTGTATTTCTGCATTCAGATTCTGGCTCTCCTAAGGATTGGTCGTTGTAAAGAATGAAAGAATCCAGTTCTATGTGTACAGAGTATAATGGTGAATTTTCAGGCTTCTCGGGGCTACTGACTAGGCATTTCATCTGGGACTCTCTATACAGTCTTCTGAGTTGGCCAAATATAGGGATAGTGGCATATGAGCCATCCATCTGCATTGTTCCTTGCAGCTTGGCTCCCCATGAACTAGATAGCAGCATGCCATACTTGGGCGGTACATCTACCACCACAACATCCATGACCATACATTTAGCTGGGATCTGGGTCAAGCTCACACATAAGTCTTTGATTAGGCCTAGGCATTTTACCCTACTAGAATCAAACGAATATAGATCTTTGTAAGGTCGTGTTATCTCTAGGCCTAGCTTTTCCATCACTACCTTAGGCATCAAATTGTGTGATGCTCCAGAGTCATGCATGGCATTGTGGAGTATTTTGTCATGAATGTTGAGACTGATATAAAAAGGCGGAACTACCCCTTCCTGAAACTTTCCCTCAATATTTGGACCAAATAGGAGGGCAGGTTGATCATCATTCAAATTTACAGTGTCGCTGTTTTCCCCCAGATTCAATGCTTTCAAAATTTGGCCTTTATATACATTCTGAGTGGCCAACTCAGAGAGTGGGACAGAGATTTTGATTTTTGCAATCTCACTCTCTAAATTGAAAGTGGACTGTGTCTTTGGGGTGCTCAACTCTGTTTTATTTGCTACTGCCTTAGTAGTTGAATCAGTTTGTGATTTCTCATTATGTACAGGGTTAGGAACAATGGTATCAGGAGTACTAATTGAAGTTCTAGTACTGCTAGCGGGCTCACCTTGTTTTTCATTCTTCTGGTTGTCCTTTTCTTTGTTCTTCCCAGAACCTTCAGCTGCTGATTTGTCATTTGCAGCAGATGCTTTAGAAGTTTTGTCAGGTCTTTTCTTGATGGTTACCTCAGGAGCCCTTGTTTTGGAATTTTCTTGGTTCTTTTTGCTCCTAAGTTCATATTGTTCTCTGACCTGCATCATGGAATTTTCAAATCCTAACCTATAAAACTCAATTTCTAACCATTCCTCATCCCAGTATGAAGGTGAGGGCTGATCTTCCCCTGAATCATAGTTAAGGACTGTGTTTTCTGTTTCAAACATGTTAGTTGCATTCCTTTCAAACTCTTCTATGGTTCCCTCGTCTTCATCTAAAATTTTTTCTTGAAATGGGGGAACAACTTGTTGATCTGACTCTCTTTTTCTGTTGGGAGCAGCATTGTTTCTTCTAATGTTCTGGTTCCGGTTTTGGTTTCTGTTTTGGACAACCATCATTTTTATCATTTTTTGTATCTCTTCCACGTTTTTAGACAATCTATCATATTTGGGATCAGATGTGGAAGCTGCATTGTCATCCCTGTATGTTACCCTTTTCTCAGCTTTTAATCTTGCCCTTTTTTCCATTAAGTTTGCTTCTATGGTTATGGCTCCTTTATGCATGTCTTCCAATGTGTTATACTCTTTATCTCTAAGCTCATAGGCCATGTCAGCATCGAATCCATCAGGATATTTAGCCAGGGCCATACCTTGAGGAGGTTTCATGTGTGGAGGGAGAGCATTGTAAATGATGTTGAATCTGGTGGTGTAATCATGGACACTCTCTCCCACATTCCTTTTAAGGTTCATGTATTCTGCTAGGAGCTGGCGAGGGTTTTCTCTAACTTCCCATTTGTCTATGAAGGTCCGATATAATGTAGGGAGATCTTGGATACTGCTAGGGGGTAAGCTTTTAAACCATTTCTTTACATCACCCCCTAGGCTTTGGGCAAAGATTCTCATTTTGATTGTTTCATCATCAATTTCCATATAGTCAAAAGAATCCTCCATTTTATCTACATGTTGCTGAGCCGTGATGGACTCTTTCGCAGTGAAGTGTGGGATTTTTGACTGATAATCATTGGGCAAGGGTAACAAGGGTTGAGGTAAAACTAAAGGTGCATACCAAGCTGCCATGATAATGTTCTGATGAGGTATAGGGTTGGCTTGAGCAGCTGGTATATGGATGATAGGGATATTAGGACCAGCAGAAGTCTGTTGAGCAGATCTAGGGTGGGAGAGCCCCAAGTTTTGAATGAAGTGGGTATCAAGTGGTGTAGATGGACGGGTTCCTCTGTCCCTAGTGTGTTGACCACTATGAGATGGTGAACTGTGAAACTCAAGGTCTGGCTGGTCTAGGTGATTGAATGACCTAGTTCTTGGTAACTTATTAGGTAAGTCTAGGTCAGGGAGCAAAAGTGATAGAGTTGTTAGGTCTTCTGGTGCGGAGTTAGCTCTACAAATGTGACTGAAAATAGTTGGTCTTTTAGGAGTAGGAGCTCCCTTGAGGATACTCTCCAGATTTTCAACTATTTCAGGTGGGTCAGGGTTGGGGTAGGCTCTTGTGTGGACGGTTCTGAAAGCCAAAATGTTGTCTCCTAGCCAAGCAGCTTGACCCTACTTGTCACTTCTACTGTGGTTGATTGTTGTCTCGGGGGCTGGTCCCCAACGGAGTTGCCATTATGTTGGAGGTTCCCATGTTTTGGCAGATTTGGAAATACCAAAAGATGAGACAACATCAAACCACTTTGGGGCCCTAGGATCTAGCTCTCCTGGACCCGGAGAGGGATCTCTCCAAATAGAGCAAAGAATGATATATCCTTGAAGCTCAAGATGAGATGTTAGGCTAGTTATGAAGCACAAAGGGGGGTTTTAAATGATTTGGTTGGTTGGTTGCTGGGTTGGTCATGAGATCATAGACAGAGAAAGTAATGGGAGAAAAGGAACAAAGCAGCAGGAAGTTTCAGCAAAGGGGATAGGTCGAGAAAGTGCCATCCATTGGGATATGGAGTTGTGAAAGGAGAATTACTTGCAACAACTAGCCAAGGCTTTCAGAGGGCAAGTCATTTATACTAAAGGATCCTTTTAGATAGATGATGGGATGGAACATTAAGGGAAGAAGGTGAAAGAAGGAAAACAACCCAATTTTTTGTCTATAGATCGAGTCAGAGGTCATTTAACTCCAGACCTGCTTGGACATACTCAAATGTAGCTCTCAAAGAGGGACAAAGGGGCTGCTTATAGATCGGACCAGAAGTCATTTAACTCCAGGTCAGCTTTAGCAACTCCAAGGGAAAACAGAGATAAGATTAACAAAGGGATCTTAGAAAGGCCAGCTGGTCGCACAAGGATCCTATTGGACAGGGCTAACACTAATCCCTAGTGTTCCCAAATCTTCCAGCTTAAACCCAACAAGAACACCTAAGAACTGATTCATTTAATTCATACATCAGAGAGTAGGCAACATTATCCACTACACTGGTTAAATCAACTGAAGACAATTCTCAGATAGCACATAAAGTAGAAAACATTAAAGGTAGGGAGAGCATGAAACATAGGGCACCTAACAAGGGTGAATCCTATGTTATACTTCTGTTGCCTACCAGAAGAACAAGAAACAGTATGAAAATGTAATAAACAGAGTTAGGAAAAACATCACCAATAGTAATAGATCAGGATCCTGTGAAATATGCTTTGATTAATTGATGCAAAACTAGTCATGTACACTGAGCTCAATGGTTAATACAGTCCAGACTTCTCCTCCCAGCCTATTACATACAACTACTCTTCTACTCCCTCCCAAGACTGTTCTAACAGTCAGAATGAATCCCTTTAACAACAACGACAGCAACCCTACAACAACTAACAACCAACCCCTTTTATATATGTTCTCAGGGATTTCTTATAGGAGAAGATGAAAATAGAAGTAGATGAACATTAATGGATCTCATTAAGACAGAACGGCGGAAGATTTCATGCCCATAATGCTTAATGGAAATTTGCAGCACTGTGTGTACTCATGTAATGGCCTAGGAGTCTCTGTCGGGCCGGATTTGACCTCAGATATTTCTCTGAAGTCCTTTCTGGCTGTCTGGAGCTCTGCGCTAGCCTTCTGGAATAAATGCACTGGGTGATAAGTCCGCAGGTCTCTCTATACCTCCATAACTGTTGTCCAGACACTCTTAAAAAAGCCTCTGTCCGTAACATACGTTTAAGGGCTCGAGGAGGCATGGAGATTTCTTGTAGGAAGGTGTTCCGTCTGGAGAAGAATACTCTGCTGATATTTAACACAGATAAGACTTGACAGTGTGCTTAAGTCTTCAAACTGTGTCCTTTCCTTTGAATGTGGGGTTAGACATTAATTAAAATCATTAACCCCCTCTGAATTTCTTCTGCTGGTCTGCTGGTATGTGCTGGAATGGCCATATTTGTGCTCTCTGGATAATAAAATAAACCTGTTATAAACTTGGGCAATGGTGGCGGAGAAATGTTGTGGAGGCCCGGAGGAACAGTGGTGGAACAGTTGAGAGCAGTGAAAATAATGGAGAGCAGCGGAAGAAATGGTTAATAGTGAAAGAAACCCAAATATTAAACGTTTGGGTGGATAACACAGGGAAACAGAGAAAAACAATGAAGCGGAGCCACGGATGTGGGACCCGGTCACGGTGGAGGGTGATTCATTAAAGTTTAATGAAAAGGGAGAAGGTTGGATTATAAACGGAAATACAAAGAAATATGACGGAATATAATGGAAACGCGATGGGAGCGATCATATGAGGTGGGACCCGCACGGCCATCGCAAATCGCAAACAGGAGGGGCTGAGAGTAATCGCAATCGCAAATATTTGCGATGAGTGATCAGGGGACTTGCGATGGCGCGGTCGGGCGGAGTTGCGATGCGATGAGGGGACGTGCCATGCGATGGGCAGATCTGCGATCGATCACCGCATCGCAAATATTTGCAACGCGATCCATCGCATCGCAAATATTTGCGATGAGTGACCGACGCATTTAACATAAAACATGCGATTTTGCGATTATGCGATTATACGATTGGCCCCTAAGGCGTTAAGCGCTTGGTCTTGGGTAAGGGTTACGTGGGGAAGTGCTTAAAAGGGTTAGCAGGGAGGGGCTAGGCCTATTATATGGTCCGAGAGTGTGTTTTTTAACCCCTTTAATGCATTTCAAGGCCTAAGGAGGGTAACGATAGGGAGATAGAGGGGAACAAAGGGCAAGGGAAGAATTCGAAGGGGATTTTGGGAAGATCTAGGGGGTAAGTGGGGAATTAGAAGGGGAGACATGGGAATGGAAATAGAGGTTTAGAAGGGATGAAATGAAGGGAAAAAGGAGGCCTTTGGGAATTTCTTCACAAACAGAGAGGCTTGTAATGGAACCCAGTAGAGGGAAATTTATCAAAGGACACCAGGTACAAAGAGGCTTCAAGGATGATGTGTTTTCAGAGGAAATGCATTCATGAAGGCTCAAAAACATCTTAGCCCCCTGTTTTCTTATCAAAAAATTTATAGGGGGGCTAATAGATCTGATACTGAAGATCCCTCCATATGTGCTCTTTCTGTCTGTTGGGCTCCCTACCCAATCTGCATCCGTGAAGCCATGCAGCTTCACCTCATCCGATTGTCTGTACCACAATCCATATCCCGATGTGCCCCTGAGATACCTCAAGACATGCTTGCCTGCCTTCCAAAAGAGCTTGGTAGGATTAACCATAGCTTCTGAAAGTTGGTAAAAAACATAGCATATGTCCAGTCATGTATTGACTAGATACATGAGCAAACCAACCAACTATCGATAAACAGTGGCATCCACTACCTCTGTTGATGTAGCATCCTCTTTCCTCCAACAACCAGGAAGAGGAGTGTTGATAGGCTTGTAGCCTTGCTTGTTGAACTTCTCCAATATCTCCCCTGCATACTTGCCTTGAGACACAAACAGTCCACCCTTCCACTGCCAAATTTCCAATTCCAGGAAATAATGAAGGAGGCCCAAGTCCTTCATCTCAAACTCCTTTGCAAGATCTGCCTTGCATGAGTGTATCAACAGTTCATCACCTGTTAGTATCAAATCATCTACATAAAGTACAATGATCAATAACTTACCTCCACCACAATCTGGTATAGGTTCGGATCCGCCTCACTCTTGGCGAAACCATGTCTAGTGAAATAACCGTTTATCAGTGTGTACCAAGCACGAGGTGCTTGTTTCAGCGCATACAACGCTCTTTTGAGCCTGCAAACATGCGATTCGCTGCTGAAGATTTCGAAACCTTCAGGCTACTCAATGTACACCTCCTCCTCAATGACTCCGTTGAGGAACGCAGTCTTCACATCCATCTGATGAATGTGCCAACCCATCTGCACTGAGAGAGCAAGGATAGTCTGTATGGAAGAATACCTTGCAACAGGTGCAAAGGTTTCTTCATAGTCGATCCCCTCGATCTGTGAGAAGCCTTGGCAACAAATCTTGCCTTGTACTTCTCGACACTCCCATCAGTAGCTTGTTTCACTTTGTAGATACATCTCGAACCTACCATTGATTTCCCTTCCGGCCTTGAAACAATCTCCCATGCACTGTTTCTGACAATTGAATCATACTCTTCCACCATTGCATCTACCCATGCGGGATCCTCCACAACTTCCTTGAAAGAGGATGGTTCTGTCACAATACACTTGCTCATCAGAGCCATGTATCCAGTAAATCGGTCAAGTGACTATCTCTGTTTGCACTGTGATGTAAGTGCTCCTACATTTTGCGCTGCATCAAGATTCAGTCGCTCAGCTTCTGTAGTGCGCTTCTGCACTCTGATGTTTGGCGCTGCATGATTGGTTTCTTCCACTCCATGAACCTCCTCTTGTGGCTGATCCACATCTTGAGGCTCATCTTTAGGAACAAGTAGCTCCTCATCTGCATGCAAGTGTAGCTCCCTCTCAAGCGACAAATTCATGGCTTTCTCCTCATGAAATTTGATATCCTGTCACACAACAGTCTTCCGAATGTATATAAAATACACACGATAATTGTTGGGTGTTTTTGTGTACCCCACAAATATCGTAACCTCTGCGGTTGGTTCCAGCTTCTTCCTGGCATCCTTCGTCACTTGAATGTAAACAGGTGAGCCAAAAATCTTCAAATGAGAAATATCAGGCTTCTTACCAGAAAACGCCTCTTCGGGTGTACTCATGCCAAGTACTCTATGAGGACAATGGTTTCACACATAAAACATAGTGATGCATGCTTCAGCCCACAAGTGTATGGGAAGGCCCTGATCATGCAGCATCGCCCGTGCAACACCCACGATCGTTCTGTTCTGTCTCTCTGCGACCCCATTCTGCTGTGGGTTATGAGGCGCTATGAGCTCTCTTCGAATTCCTTCTGCGCTACAAAAGTCTTTGAATTCGCCAGAGATGAATTCACCACCATTATCGCTCCTAAGATCTTTCACTTGCTTCCCCAACTCTTTCTCAACCAACGCCTTGAACTCACAGAACTTTGAGTATGTCTCGCTCTTCTTCTGCATGAAGAAGATCCAGCACTTACGAGAAAATTAATAAACAAATATCACATAATACATGTGCTTTGCTATCAAAGCTACTAAGAAAGGTCCACATACGTCTGTGTGAATTCTCTCAAGGATCGTCGTGGCATGAATATCCTTCTCATGAAAAGTGGTTTTCACAAAATTTTCCCAAAGTACATCCCTTGCATTGATCTGACTGTGCAAGTGTACCCTTGGGAAGCCCGGTAGAAATCTGCTGCAAAATTTTCAAAGCACCATGGTGAAGATGGCCTAATCTCCTGTGCCACAATTCACCCTAATCCCGGCTCACCACTCCTTTTGCTTTGCCTGCCATTGTTTTGCAGCCATCTACCTGCAATTGATAAAGGTTCCTAACTCTAACCCTTATCCTCCGGGTTTCACCAGTTGTTTTACTGCGCAGGAAATCGTTTCCCTCGCTAAAAACAACATCATAGCCCTTGTCTTCCAACATCACCACAGAGATCAGATTCTTCTTCAATCCTGGAACATGCATGACATCCTTCAAGATGAAAGGTTTTATAGACTCCCTCTCAAAGGAAATGGTCCTGATACCAGTCGCACTGTATCTACCATCATCGCCCATCTCGATGTGCACTCCAAGATCCTTCTCATCCATATCACTAAAAAAATATTTGTCTCCGGTCATATGGAAAGACGCACCACTGTCAAGAAACCACACTGATCCCATCGAACTTGAAACCAAGCATGCGATCAGTGAAAAATCCAGCTCAAACTGCAAGGCTAAGGCCTCTCCAACTATAGATCCAGCAGCCTGATTATTTTTCTTCTTCTGTGGACAATTAGTGGCATAATGTCCGTGTTGGTGACAGTGAAAGCACTTCACCTTGGAAAAGTCCTGCTTCTTTCCTTTCGCACTGGATTGAGAAGGATTTTTCTTTCCCCTCCCTTTCCTTGCTTTGGCAGCCAAAGCACAATTTTCTTCATCTTCATTCTTCGATGAATATCCATCCCTGCTACCCCACCTTATCTCCTCCTGCACAAGATCCGACCAAAGTCACTCCCATCCTAATAGTTTCTCCCGACCATTGACAGAGTCCTCATAACTATGCCAACTCTTCAACAATCCAAGGAGAGCCAAGCTAACCAATTCTTCTTCATCAACAGTAACCCCCACACTTCCCAGCTCATCCTTGCAGTGGATGAACTTCGTGAGGTATTTTGGTATACTGTCACCTTTCTCCATTTTTATTTTTCTGAGCTTGTTTTTAAGCGCCAACTTCCTCTGGTTGCTTCTGCTTTAGAACAAGTCTGTCAAAGCTTTCCACATCAAGAATGGAGAAGCTTTACCGTGAAGTCTAGACACTATGTGATCCTTCACACCTTCCAACAGAATCCTTTGACATTTTTTTGTCTTCTTTTGCCATGTGTCAAGTGCGGCTGCATCACTAGATGTAGGCTTCGGAATATTAGTATCTATGAACTCCTTCAACCCATTATCATCCAACACTGCCTCCATCCTGTCCTTCCATGAAATATAATTCGAGTTTCCCTCAAGGGAATACTCTAATCGCAATCCATTGAAAGACATTTCAATGAATGCTCAACTTCGACACCAAGAAAACACTGTAGCAAATTCGAATTCCACCAGCACAAAACTCAACCACTTCAATAATTGAAATCTTCTGATCAATACTGCTCTGATACCATGTAGAAAATATATATAACTTATGTGTTATATATCCAATATTATCCTGGTCGCACACTATTTTAACTTCATGCACAATACAAAATCTATTCCACCATTGACCATCACATGCGGAAATTAAATCAATTGCAATGCACACATGAAACCATAAAAATTCACACACATTAACACAAATGTTTAATGGGAAAGCCTGAAGATGAAAAACCCAATTATATGTATATAATATATGTCATAGAGATCATGTAACAATCCTCATACAAAGCTGAACATGTCAAGCTCTCAGGACAATACAATCGCTACACACTAATCAGGCTCGATCTAGCAAATCCATGCACTGATCTCTACGACCTGCTAGCCTGCCTCTACTGCGCAATCCCTTCTAAAGAATGGCTCTGAATGAACTCGAATTTCTCCAAGATTGATTGTTCAATCCTCATTGGCATCTCCATTGAGTGTTGGATGCAATCAATGCATCACTATAGTCACAACTGATAGTCACACTTGCCCTTTCACCTATCTCTCCACTGGTCTCCACTGAAACTGCCATGCACTGTAGTTGAATAATGTATTCTTTAGTTGATTAATGAGTTATTATTTATTAAATTAATTAACTAATTAATTCACACCACTCTCACTAGTGTATCAATCAGTTAGACTAGATACAACTAGCTCAACTGAGTTTAACTGAGTTAAACTGAACACAACTCCATCAACTACTTCTATAACTCCACCAAAATATATCACATGAGTTCTAACTGAATTCTTCATGCATTAGCTCTAGTAAACCCTCAGGAATAGCGTAATTCCTTCTTTCACCTGTTGTGCCACATTTGTGCACTTAATTGAAGTGCTCCAAGAGAATAAGATAATGTTTAGAGTCCAAATATTATTAAGAGCTAATAATATTCGACATATCTATTATTAGACTGGAAATCTAAAAATATATTCTGCCCAATATGTCTAAAAATATAAGTCCATCTATTTTTCCAACTTGACCAACCATCCACAAATAGCATCCTACAACTCATAGAATATGATCGACATGTCTAAAAATAGACATAGTCTAAAAATAGACTTTGCTCCAAAAATAGCTTGCGGGCCCACTTAGTGAAGGAGACTCTTTCACTAAGTTCATCATCTTGTTGAATCTCAACATAGTCATGAAGAATCTAGAGTTGTTTGTCAAGGTCATCATGGATTTTTGCAAGAATAACAATATCATTGACATAGAGGAGAAGAGTAATGAGAACACCAACAAGCTTGGTGCCTTTGCACCCTGCAGATTCCAGACACTCCTCTAGCTCATCAATGTATATGCCAAGAAGTGTATGGGATATGGGACACCCTTGCTTAACTCCAATATTGCATTTAATGCCTTTAGACCAACCCTCGTTGGTCTTAATTTTGGTTGTGACGGTCTCGTAGAGACGGATCACAAAAATCCTCAGCTCAAGAGGGAGCATGATTTCTTTAAGTTTCTCCCAAAGTTTATCTCGAGGAACAGTGTCAAAAGCTTTTATAATGTACACAAAGAAACAAAAGATATTGGCTTTACTATTGTGACATTCCTCTGTAATGATTCTAAGAGTGACCATATGGTCAATAGTCGAGTGATGTCTCCTAAAACCAGCTTGCCTTTTAGCTCTTTTTCCCTGGATTTCAAGCTAAATACTAATATTCTTCTCCAAAATGAGCCCATAAAGCTTGGCTAGGATATGGCTAACCATAATGGTCTTGTAGTTATATGGAACACTCTTGTCCCCATTTTTAAATATAGGTACAATAAGGCTTTGCGTCCAAACCCGAGGGAAGACATGCGTTACAACCAAATTGAGAAGCTTGTGGAGATAAGGAATGATGATATATCTTCCCATTTTAAGGATATCAGCTTGGTATCTGTTATCACAAAATTGTACTTGATTTTCTGCTCATCAAACAACTCAGTGTAACTATTTCAAACCACTTCTAACTGAATCTTAGCCTCTTCAGTTTGAGAGGGCTCTCTGAAGGGGGATTTATGATATTGAATAATGATATAATAGATCGCTAACTCTATGGGAAATGTAACCTTTTTTTTATGTTTGTAGGTTGAAAAATAATGTAGGCTTGCTACCATTGGGCTTATGGAGTCAACAATTAGTAGTTTCAGTGGCAAGTTTTCTTGACATGGAAGCTGAGGTAGATAGAGGTCTTTAACAGAGGCAATTCTCACATAAAACATAGGATAACATAGTCATTTCATCATTAAAGGAAGTCAAAGAATAAACTTATAATTCTGAGTAATAGAGATGAAACTTATTGCAAGTGGTAAAACATAAAGATATAGATCAATAAGACATTAAAAACCTCATGATAATCTGAGGTCTGTGAAGAAGAAAGTCACTCTATATTACTAATATGAGTCAAATACATAAAAGCACTAGTTTAGTGCAAAAAATCTCCAACCCTTGACTACTTTGATACTTTGTCTTTAAATAGACCTTATTTACAATAAGGATGATATGTCTAGTGGCTAGACCATCGAATTATCCTATGATACATACATAACTAAAATACATGACTTCTAATGGAAAGCTAACAGCTACACCTTAAAGAAAACATCTCCTAATAGGACTCTAACTCCTATTTATTTTATACTCTACCATATCTTGTGAAATAATTACATTATACTTAAAAAATAAGCATCACATGCTCGAAAGAAATATGATAGATTTCATTACCACTTTACATATTTAAAACCCTCCTAGACTTGTTGGAGTATAACCCTAATTTTTAGGAATGCATGACCCTTATCTTCAAATCTGCTTTGGTTGATGACTTGTCTTTATAGCACTCCCATTGAGTCATAAGTATTTGATGATAAGCTCCCTTGACATGTTCGATGAGTCCAAAAGTCCAAAACATTCATTAAGATGCTCCAAAATCTTTAAAAATTTCTCACTACGAAAATAGGACAATTTCGTAGCGCGTTTTGGTAGCGTTGAAAAAATGACTCTTGCAACCAATAACTTCACTCCTTTGTTGTTTCATGATGTCAATCAAGTCATGACACATCACCACCATGAATATCCCTCCTTGAAAACAACAAAAAGTGACTTTAGAAGCAAAAATGTTGCTACAAGTTTTTTCGTAGCGTTTTCCCGACTTTAAGCCTAGGAAACGCTACGAAACTATGTAAAAACAAATAATTTGCCTATTTCAAAATTGTCTTCACAAAATGACCTCCAGGTGAAAAATCTTGATTTTCTGCATGTAATGAACCCTCTAAAGCATATTCAATCTCATCTTATGGCTCTTGTGGTGTTTCCTATTCATTTATGATCAATTGAGTGATGGGCTCCTCAACCACATTCATCTTTAAACCTTTCTTTTCCATCTCTTCATGAATCAGTTTCAATTGTTATTGAAGGTCTTTGACTTGGTCTTTCAGTGTCCTATTCTTGGATTGCAAGTGCAAGTTTACCCTTTTAATGTGATTTACGTCTCTTCTTAGTGGTTGAGTCCACTTTACTAGTTTTTATGTGTTGTCCAAGGTCTTTGAGACACTTGTGACTTGATCCTCCCAAATCTTCCTCATTTGTTCAAACTGCACTCTTTCAACTCTATGCTTCTTTGCCTCTTTTCTCAAGACTGATATATTTTCACTTACATCTTTCAACTGCTCCTTAAGGACTTCAACTTATGACTTTTCAGTGATTTTATCTTTTCCCTTCTTTTATTTGATGACTAATTCTTCTTTTGCGGGCGAGGAGAGGTCTATGATGCTTGGTGGTGGATGAGTAGTTTCACTGACCTTGTGAGCCTCTTTGCTACTTTATAAGACCTTTATTGCATGTCTTGTAATTGGTTTTCTAGCTTGAAACATGAAACCAACATCATCACCTGCAAATTCTAACTTCTTAGCTGTTTTTCCTTTGTTAAGATTCCTTCCTCCCTCATCTATGTCTTCAGCTTGGATAATGGGAGTTTCTTCAATATCAATGGCATGCAATATGTCCTCTAAGTTACCCTTAGCCACTGTTTGGCTCCTTGTAACTCTCTTGTTGCCATGTTTTCTAACTATTGGCTTCTATTTTACAGGTGTAGCTTTGGGTGTATCAATCTTCTGCAAAGGCTTTGTCCCTATGCTCACTGGTTCAAGTTGCTCTGCCACTGTAGGTGATGAAACATCTCTATGTTTGGGAACTCTTTTTGGAGTGACAGTATCTATTTCAAAACCACTGATGAACATAAAGTATGTCCAATCTCTGCCTAATTTCTTCAACTCCTCTAACACCAACAATTTAATCAAACCATGATGACTAGAGAGGTTTGATTTCCTTCTGTTTTAACTTGAACCTTATCTGACATTTTACCTAAACTTATGTAGAAGTAAAAGGGTAAGTCAAGAGACCTCTTACCCAAAAAATGTAACAGAAGCCTAAGATGGTAGGTGTATATCATGTGAAACCTCCCTTCACATGTGAAGTACTTCTGAATGATCTTCAACAACTTTGAGTAGTTGTCTTTCATGTAGCTCCTTGGGATAGCATTTGTAAGATCAATTTCACCATGCTCTGGCTTGATGAATTCTTTGCAGTATTGCATGGTGAACTTGATGCCTTTAAATAATTGTTCCCCTCCTCTAGGGATTCATGTTGCTGCTGATATAATGTCTGGTGTTACTATGAGATTTAACATTCCCACCTTTGTAGCTAATCCAGTAAAACTTTTGGAAAAATCCTTTGAAACCTGCAAATGGCAGCCTTGCAATATTTGGCACAATTGCAAACACGCTATTCTTCTAAACACTTCCAAGGAATTTGGGTCTTCATTTAACAAATTCATGTCCATGGGCTCATACCTAAGGCAGTGACCACCTTTGTTAGTCTTCTTTCTTGCAACCATGGTGAATTTATATCTTCTCATCCTTGCTTGATTAGTGACACCTGAAACTTTTGAAAATGCCATCAACCAGCTTGGCTCGGCGAATCAACTCTCCAGAAACTCAATAACATGCAAGGATAAAGTAGAGAATGACAAAAATACTAAATTGGGTAATGTTTTATGGTTTCGATGACAACTCATACCCTAATCATGACTCATTCATGCTAAAAATGGTAATGATGACCTCAGGCATGACCTTCTACCTTTGAAATAACCCTAACTGACTTGAATGACATCCACCCTATCTCCTCTAATCATGAACTAACACCTTGCACCAAATTTGACAAGACAGATAAAAAAATTGTTTTTCGTAGCGTGGCTAGTTCATTTTCTGACAGTTTCGCTATGAAACTATTAGGCAGTTTCATAGCAAAAACTGTTATTTTACAGTGTAAAATGCTACGAAAAAAGGAAAATTTGGCTAAAGTATCATGTTTTCAAATTTAAGTGCTTGGGAATGAAATATGACAACAAATGATGATTTATGGGACATGATGTGACCTATATGGAGGTGGGTTTGAACCTTAGGATAGGTTAAAATGAAAAAATTTAAATTTTCCTATACCAACTTGTGACAAATGAACTCTATGACCATGTCAAATAATGTTTCACTTTTTCTGAGTGATAACAGTGACTCCACTTGGGATGGTGTGCCCTTGTGGTACACCAAAGAACCTGTAGTTCCGGTGGTATCCATTTTCTTGGAAATAAAAACTCTGAAATTTTCCAAGATTCCTTCAAACTCTAATGGCCTTCACCTCAAGCTCAAGCTTGATGATCAACTTGTCTTTATTAGCAGAAAAGCATAACAAAATGAAATATATACAATGGAATGAAAGATCAGTAGACCTTGTTAGCCCCCTATAAATTCCTTTACAAGCAAGCAAGGGGATAATTAGTTTTATGAGCCTTCAAGGAATGCATTTCCCTTGAAAACACATCTTCCTTGAAGCCTTTTCATGTTCCCTGGCCTTTGACTGTACCCCTCTGTTGTTCTTGAGTAAATAAGCCTCACTGATGATAAAAAATTGTGCTCCAAAAGGCCTTTTTTGCCTCTTGTACCCTTGCAGATTGTCCCATTTCACCCCTTTTTTGCTCTTTTCGAAGTCCCCTTTCCATCCCAAAATTTCCCCCTTAGTCCTCCTAAATCTCCCCAAAATCCCCTTTGAATTCTGTCTTTACCCTTTGTTTGGCCAAATTCCCATTTTTTCCCTCTATCGTTCCCCTTCCTAACCCTGAAAATGCATTAAAATGGGCAAAAAACCCACTTTTTAACTTTATAATAGGGCTTAGCCCCTTTTCCGCCAGCCCCGCAAATCACTTCACCTCTGCCTTATCCCTATTTTCTCATCCTGTCTTGCATTGAACCCTTCTTTCCTGATAACCAGCAACCAAAAAAACAATCAAACAACAAATCTTATGCCTATAACTAGCCTAACATCTTAACCTTTGAGCTTTAAAGTCACATATCTTTGATAATCATAGAGAGATCCCTCTCGGGACCCAGGAGGGCTAGATCTTGAGGTCTGAAAGTGGTTTGATGTTGTCTCATCTTTTGGTCTTGCCAATCTGGCTAAAACATGGGAACCCCAACATAATGGCGACTCCACTGGGGAATTCTGAGTATTTCTCACCTTCTACATCACAAGAGCCTCAGAAACCTACAATCTCTGGTTAGGTTGGCAGTTAAACACTCCTATTCACACATCAACCTCTATACCATTTTTTGTGTTTCTCCCATACTCTTGGAAAGAGTCTGGAAAGGGCTAGGTAACCTCCAGATCTCACACTCTTTCAGAGGTGACACATCTGGTAAAAGCCCTCCCAGTCAATCTCTGGTTAGATTTTGTTGTGTTTTGAAGATATCTTTGAAAAGGGGCATCTCATAAGCACTGTGGTGGACAGTGTACCCTCCAGAAGCATCTTAAACCCTCCACCTAACAACTCCATAGTTCCTAAACGATTTAAAGACTCCACTAGTGATCAGTAGGCCTGCTGATTATCTTGGTTTCACACAAGACTCCACTAGGAGACTAGCCTCCATAACAACATCGACCACAGTAGAAGTAGCAAGTAGGGTTAAGCTGCTTGGTTAGAAAACAACATTCTGGCTTCAAGAACCATTCATACAAGAGCTTATCCTAACCTAGACCCACCTAAAATAGCTGACAACCCTGAGAGCATCCTCAAGGGATCTCCTACACCTAAACAATCAACTATTTCCAGCCACATCCATAGAGCTAACTCTACACCAGAAAACTTTACAGCTCTATCAGACCCACTTTTTGACCTAGGCACTCAAAATAGCTTACCAAGAACTAGGTCATTCAGTGTTCTAGACCAGCCAGACCTTGAGTTTCCTATTTCACCACCTCAAAGTGGTAAGCGCATTGGGAATAGACAGACCCCTCCATCTACACCTCCTGATATATACTTCATTCAAAACTTGGGGCTCAGTCACCCTAGATCTGCTCATCAGTCTTTTGCTGGTCACAATATCCCTGTCATCCATATACCAGCTGCCCAAGTCAATCCTTTACCTCATCAAAACATCATCATGGCAGCTTGGTATGCACCTCTAGTTTTACCCCAGCCTCTAGTGCCTTTACCCAATGATTATCAATCAAATATCCCACACTTCACTGCAAAAGAGTCTACCACATCCCAACACCATGTAGATAGGATGGAAGATTCTTTTGACTACATGGAGATAGATGATGATACAGTCAAAATGAGAATATTTTCCCAGAGCTTAGGAGGTGATGTGAAGAAATGGCTCAAGAGCCTACCTCCTAATAGTATCCAAGACCTTCCTGCTTTATATCAGACTTTCATAAACAAATGGGAGGTTAAGGCCAACCCTCGCCAACTCCTAGCAGAATATATGAACCTTAAAAGAAACGTAGGACAGAGTATCTAAGGCCTGTCATTTGAATATTTTGAGTCTTAAACCGATGATTTGAAGGCAAGGAACTAGATCAAAGACATCATGGATCTCTTAGAGGGTCCAGCGCATAGAAAACTATGCCATCAGGGTAGCTACAGCAAAAGAACATCCCTACCTGTGAAAGGAAAAAGCGCCCATATTGCTCCCTCTATTTACCGTGTCCCTGAAGAACATTCAGCCCTGACCGCAGTCATAAGCTATCAAAGCATTTGTTATGAAACATGGTGCACTTCACGGTCATTCATTTTCCTTTTTGTTTATTCACCAAAGGTACTACAGAGTACTTCAAACCAGAGTGCATCAGAGCCATATTGGAGTAAATGGAAGCCTGAAGAAGATCGTTCGTTCACCCAAGGCATGCCAGAGATAAATGCACAGGAGTTAAAATAGAATGGGCTTCGACCCTCTTTCCTTTCGGAGATTAATGCTTCATTTAGTGTTTCACCTACCTCCTCTGCTCTCTTCAGCTATAAAATGCAAGAGGAAAATTATTGTAAAGGTTGTTGATCAGTTATCAGAGAATTGCAAGTAGTTTCTTTTGAGACACAGTCTCTGTGTAAAGTTGTAAGATAGGCTGAGGAATATGATTTCAGACTGAGTATTCAGCTATTGGCAATGCTGTACTTGACTGGTATTGCTATTTAATATGACAAGCACATTTCTTTGGATCCTGATCTAAAGAAACGGTGATGTTTTCCTATCTCTATGTTTTAATTCATTTCATTTCATTTCTACTGGCTTGCATCAGAGTATTGGCATAGGATTTACCCTTGTTAGGTACCCTATTTTTCTGCTCTCCTTGCCTTTGATGTTTTCTACTAAATGTGCTATCTAAGAATTGATTTTAGTTAATTTAACCAATGTGGTGGATGTTATTGCTTGCTCTCTGATGTATGAATTGAATGAATTAGTTCTTAGATGTTCTGGTTTGGATTTAGCTGGAAGATTTGGGAACACTGGGGATTAGAGTTAGCCCTATCCACTAGGATCCTTGTGCGACCAGCTGATCTTTAACTGTGCATCCTGAATCTGTGTTGTCTCCTCCTCTCCTACCTTTCCATATCACACTATCATCTTTAAGATCCAACGTTTTAGATGACTAGCCCAATTGAAAGCCTGCCTATTGATTAGCAAGAAAATCCCTTCCCAAATCCATTGCCCAATGGTTTTGAATGCTCCCTGGAATACTTCACCTCTGCCTTATCCCTCTTTTCTCATCCTGTCTTACATTGAACCCTTCTTTCCTGATAACCAGCAACCAAACAAACAATCAAACAACAAACCTTATGCCTATAACTAGCCTAACATATTAACCTTTGAGCTTTAAAGTCACATATCTTTGATAATCATAGAGAGATCCCTCTCGGAACCCAGGAGGGCTAGATCCTGAGGTCTGAAAGTGGTTTGATGTTGTCTCATATTTTGGTCTTGCCAATCTGGCCAAAACATGGGAACCCCAACAGACCTTAAGAGGAATAGTGCTTCAAAAACCTGCCATTGACAAGCCCTCAAGCATAAGTTTTTCCATCCATCTCCTGCAATATGTAAGTTTTGTTTCCATGGAATGCAGCTACTATGAATGGACCTTTCCAGATATTTTCAAACTTACCATGTTTCCCCTTCTCTTCAATTCTGGCCTCCCACTTCAATAACACATCTTGAATTTGAAAGTTTTCCTCTTTGACCTTCCTATCGAATGTCTTCTTAATTCTGTTTTGAGATTTCTGATTGCTGTTATAGAATTCCTCCCTTTTTTCCTACAAAGCTATCAACTGGTTTATTCTCCTCTGAATTGCCTTTGGCTCATCCTCTAATCCTTGCAGCAGCTTCATAACGGGCACTCCCAAGGATGTAGGGAAAATGGCTTTAACCCCATACACCAAATCATAAGGTGAAGTACCAATTGACCTTTTCGTGCACACTCTATCAACTCATAGAGCATACTTCAGCTTCAGATGCCATGAATTTTTATTTTCCTGCAACACCTTCTTAATAATTATGATAATTCTTTTGTTAGAAGATTCAACAAGACCATTACCTTGTGGATAGTAAGTAGTAGATTGTCCAAGTGTAATGTGATATTGATGACAAAAACTGATCAACCTCTTGGATTTGAATGGATGTGCATTGTCAGTGATGATCTTCATAGGACATCCAAACCTAGAGAATACATTATTTTCTAAGAATGAAATGATGACTGAATCATTTTCTTGCCTAGTTGGGATTGCTTCAATCCACTTGGTGAAATAATCAGTTGCTCTCAGGATCCAAAAATGATGCCTTGAAGATGATGGATGAATCTCACCAATAAAATATAGCCCCCACTATTGGAATGGTGCCTCAACATAAATAGGAATCAGGGGTAAAGGAATAAGCTTTTTCTTACCATCAAAAATCTGGCATTCATGGCAAGCAACTATCTTCTTGTAGACATCTTTGAACATAGTAGGCCAGTAGTACCCTGCTCTAAGAATCTTGTTTGTTGTGGCCTTCCAATAGTGATGACCTCCACAATCTCTTTTATGAAACTAATCAATCACTTTTTCAGCTTCCTCTTCCTGGAAACAATTCAAAAGAATACCACAAGTATCCTTCCAATACAGATTTTTATCTATGATGCAGTACCTCAAAGATTTCAGCTTTACAAATCTTGCCTTAGATTTTGTCAATTCAGTAGGAGCTCTATGATGATGTAAAACAAAAAAAATGTCTCTGTACCAGTCAGATATGATGCACTTTTCTTCAATAGGAACTAGCTCTTCATCTTCATCTGATAATTTTGAAATTTCTGTAATTAAATTTATATAAAGACAGTCAAAATTGGACTGTGCCATCAGCCTTGCTAGCCCCTGACCTTTCACCAATTTTGTAGGTCTGATCTATATATCATATTCCAGAAAGTTAGCTATCCACTTCCCTCTCTTACCATTAGGATCAACTTGAGTTAAGATGTCCTTCACAACAACATTAGGAACAAATGCTATGACATGAGAATGCAAAATATAAATTCTGAAATATTTGATGGCTTTGACCAAACATATGCCTGTTTCTCTAGGATATTGTACTTCAACTCTGAATTAGCAAGGGTAATGCTAAAAAATGAAATGGGCTGCCCTGCACCTTGTTGTCCTTTCTGTAGAAAAAATCCAGCAATTGTGTTTTCTGATGAAAATGTAAAAACCAGAAATTCCTTTGAAAAATCCAAGCTAATCAACACTGGCGCTTGAGTGAGTGCCTTCTTGATTTCCTCAAATGACTATTTTTCTTCTACTGTCCATTTAATGTCAGCTCCTTTCTTCAACATCTTGGTTATGTCTTTTACAATCTCAGCAAAGTTGGGAATAAACCTTCTCACAAAATTCACCCTTCCAAGGAAAGACTGAATTTCCTTCCTACTTCTAGGAAGATCTACTTTATGAATGGAATTTTGGATCAATCTTTATCCCATATTTAGATATAATGTGCCCAAGTAAATTTCCAGAAGTTAAAGAAAAAATACTCTTAGTGGGATTAAGAGAAATACCAAACCTTCTACACTTCAACAGAACTTTTTCTAGATGTTTCAAGTGGTCTTCCTCTCTTCTTGAGAATACTGTTATGTCATCCAGATAGACAACCACCAACTTATCCTTCTCCCCAGAAAAATCAATGTCCATTGCTCTTTGAAAGGTTTCTCCTGCATTCATCAGACCAAAGGGCATATTTACATACATGAATGTCTCCCATGGTGTTGTAAAGGCATTTTTCTCCTGATCTTCTGGGTGCACTAGTATCTAATTGTATCTTGAAAAACCATCCAAGATAGACATCCTTTGGGAACCAACAATGTTCTACAAAATTTGGTCCATCTTTGGGAGAGGGTAATTTTCCTCTAGAGAAGCTTTTCTCAAGTTTCTGAAGTCGACGCAGATTCTGATTTCTCCACTCTTTTTTTTTACTGGAACCAAGTTTGCAAGCCACTTTGAGAATCTGATTGGGACAATAATTTTTGCATCAAAGAGATTCATAATTTCCTTCTCAATCAGAGGCATGAGAAGTGGATTAATCCTCCTCAACTTCTGTTTGAAAGGATTTTCATTTTATTTAATAGGAATGGTATGCTGAATAATAGTGGGATCATATTTCTTCAAATCATCATAACTCCATGCAAAAACATTTATAAACCTTTTCATCATCTCAATATATTTCTGTTTCATATATGCAGAAAGAAACTTAGAAAGTTTGATCAGTTTTTGCATTGCTACTTTACCAAGGTTACAACTCTCTAACTCTTCAACATCAGCTTGTATCCTGGGAGACTTGAACACATCATTTTCGTCAAAAATATTTTCTAGTGGGATTAGACCTTTAGGTATAGAATTATTCTTCAGCTGCAACACTTCAAAATTACCCTTAGTATCAACAAGCGTGTTTTGTTGATCTACCTGTGTGCTTTCAAAGTCCTCTTTCAATTCTATGATGTTTTTGACTTGCTGGTCATCCTAAAAAACTTGCCAATGAATTATGTTGTTAGGGATAGTAGGCCTATTATGAACTTAAACCTCATATATTTCAGTAGAATGTGCAGGAATAACAAACAGACTTGCAGAAACAGATAGGGAGTCAGCTACTGAGTTTTGATCCCTAGTCTTCACAATAAATTAATATTCTTGAAATTTCTCTAACATCTCCATGATCAAATTTCTGCATGCTCTCATTCTCACATCCTTGGTTTGATACACACCCTCAACTTGTTTAATAACCAATTTAGAATATCCACAAATAGAAATCTTTAGGGCACCCAATCTTTTCAAAAATTTTAAACCCGAAAATAGAGATTCATACTCAGCCATATTATTTGTGCAATAAAAGTTCAGTTTGAAAGAATAGAACTTACTTTCATCCTCTGGAGTTGTGATCCAAATTCCCGCTCCAGGCCCCTCTTCCTGCTAATCCATCAAAGTGTAACAACCACCAACCTTCTACCTTTTCTTCACTGATTTGCTAATTTTCAACCTCCTAAATTTCTGCTTTATTTTCATCTTCTACTTCATCAGTTAGTTCATTGAAAAGAAGAGCTGATCCTAATTCATTTTCAACAACATAAATTGGGAAATTTTGAGGTTTTTCCCTACTACTTACCATATAAGCCATCATTGTTTCTCTGTACATCCTTCTTTTCTCACCAAAAATAGGAATGGTGGCATAAGTTAGGTCCATATGCATGGTGCCTTTGATATTTTCTACCCAAGATATGGATAGCATCATGCCAAACTTGGATGGAATGCCTTCTACCACAATGTCCATTATCACTGTCTTGGCAGGGACTTGTGTAAGACCAACAACAACATCTTTTATCAAACCAATACACTGAACTCTTTTTGAATCAAAAGAAAACAAGTCCTTATATGGCTTAGTGATTTCTAATCCCATCCTTTCCATGATCACTTTAGGCATGAGGTTATGAGAGGCTCTTGAATCCAACATGGCATTGTGTAATGTCATGTCATGAATACTAAGGCTGACATAAAGAGGGGGCACCTCTTCATTCTGCTCATCTTCTAATCTTGGTCCCAAATAGATAGTAGGATGGTCCTCTTGAACAGTAAGGATGTCAACAGCTCCTGGTTGGGAAATCAACATTTTTACAATTTTACTTATGTATTCATTCACCATAAGAATTTCTCCAAAAGGGATTGGAATCTTGATTTTGGAAATCTCATTCTCCAAACTGAAAATAGAAGTAATTTTCTCAGTCTCTTTGACAGGAGGAGGAGGTGGTGGATATTTTCTAACCTCAGCTGCTTTAGGGGCATCTTTTTTAGGTTGTGTTTTATTTGCAGTAATTGGAATATTTATGTTTCCGAGGTTGTATTATTTCTGCATCTCAAAGATTGCATGTTGATAACCTTTAAGGTAATCAATTTTTTCCTCACCCTTGTTTACATCATGGTCAGACTCATCATGTTCTTCCTTAATCAAAAACATTCTAGACATGTTTTCATCTAGGCAATGAATGGAGTCTTCTGGTATTTCAGGTTGATCTTCTTCATCGACTAAATTTTGCTAAAACGGAGGCCTTACTTGAGGGCCAGGCTGAAAATTGTTTTCCCTTGGTCTCTGCTAGTTTTGAGGTCTTCTAAACTGAGGATTTCTAAACTGTGGTTCATGTTGTGCAAGAAGTGTAGAAGCCTTCCCAAGGGCAAGCCTATCCATCAATTTTTCCATTGTTTTCATCATGGAGTCAAATTTGTCATCTGAGGTGGGAGGATTATCTTCTTCTTTCAATTTTTTCTTTCCCATCTTGGACTTTTTAGCTGATACCATATTGATCTCTACCTTCACAACATCATTTTTCACTTCAGCTAGTGAAGGGAATTCTCTTTCTTTGAGCAAGATAGAAAAGTCATAGTCAAAAGCCTCAGCATATCTTAGTTGAGCTACTCCTAGTGGAGGCTTAAGATGGGCAGGGATGGAGTCATAATATTCGTTAAATCTCTTGGAGAAATTTTGGACAGTTTCATTAACAGCTCTTTTCAAACTATTGTACTTAGTGAGGGCTTGCACAAGGTTGGTTCTATTTCCCCATTTTCTCAAGAAGCCATCTTCAAACTCATTCCAATTATGCAGGCTTCCTAGAGCAAGGGATTTGAGCCACTTTCTAACCCCACCAGTGAAACTCTGAGCAAAAAGCCTCATTGTTACATCTTCATGGTCAACCTCCTCCCTATCTATGCAGTCATTAAACTAGTCTATTGCTCTTCAGCTGTAATCTCTTCATCACTTCCCCAAGTTTTGATTCTAGCAAAATATTTTCTTGGAAGGGAATTAAGGACAACTAGAAGAACAAGAGGGGCATACCTAGAAGGTGCAGCAACAGGTGGAGGTGGAACATTTCCAGCCATGATGATAGGGGTTGTGGTATTTTTAGGGACAATAGTAGTATAGGAAGAAGCACTATTAGGAGGTGGTGTGGTTGGTATTTGTAGTCCAGTTACAATTGAACTCCAGTCAGATAAAAGGAAAACCAGACTTACTTATTAGCAAGATTTAAAATGGATCTAGTTCCTTCAACCTATCTAAAGATTCCCTCTCTAACAATAACTTTGATGTGACTACCTCCCAGAACTCTTCTTTATATTTTTGAGTCACTAAAGCTGAGGTATCAATACCTCTTCTTTATAGGTATAAAACAATCTCAGTCAATTCTTTTTCATTTTCAGACCTAAACAGGACTTCCTGAATTTTATCATCAAAATTTTTATCTTCATGACTTCTTAAAATTTTAGAGGACAAGACTTTTGCGTGTAATGGAGTACCTGATTATGCAGTATTGCCTTGAAAGTCTCTGGAGATTGTGTTTGGATTGTCCACAATTGTAGGTGGATTTGGGTCAGTATTAATCCTCGTATATCTCCTTTTCGAAGCCACCTTTGAACATGAATATTTTGAATGGAGTCACCAAGGTAGTTGTAGCCTCGAAGAGATTCTGAGATCCCGCTACCTTCAAGAGTTCAGCTTCAAAATTTTGGGAAAATTATATCTTCAACTCCTGGGAGACACACCAAAATGTTATCACAAAATTGTACTTGCTTGGATGCTTATCAAACAACTCATTGTAACTATTTCAAACCACTTCTAACTGAAGCTTAGCCTATTCAATTTGAGAGGGCTCTCTCAAGGGAGATTTATGATATTGAATAATGATATACTAGATGGCTAACTCTATGGGAAATGTAACTTATTTTTTATGTTTTCACGTTGAAAAGAATGCAAGCTTGCTACCATTGGGCTTATGGAGTCAACAATCAGTAGTTTTAGTGGCAAGGTTTATTGACATGGAAGATGAGGAAGATAGAGGTCTTTAACAGAGGCAATTCTTACATAAAACAGAGGATAACACAGTCATTTCATCACTAAAGGAAGTCAGAGCATAAACTTATAAATTCTGAGTAATATAGATGAAATCTACTACAAGTGGTAAAACATAAAGATATGGATCAATAAGACATTAAAAACCTCATGAGAATCTCAGGTCTGTGAAGAAGAAAGTCACTCTGTATTACTGATATGAGTCAAATACATAAAAGCGGTAGTTTAGTGCAGAAAATATCCAACCCTTGACTACTTCGATACTTTTTCTTTAAATATACCTTATTTATAATAAGTATGATCTTATTGGTGGCTAGACCATCGAATTATTCTATGACACATCACATAACTGAAATACATGACTTCTAACAGAAAGTTGATAGCTACACCTTAAAGAAAACATCTCCTAATAGGACTCTAACTCCTATTTATTATATACTCTACCTTATCTTGTGAAATAGTTACATGATAGTTACAAAATAATCATCACATGCTCGAAAGACATATGATAGATTTCATTACCACTTTACATATTTAAAACCCTCCTATACTTGTTGGAGCATAACCCTACTTTTTAGGAATGCATGACCCTTATCTTCAAATTTGCTTTGGCTGATGACCTGTCTTCATAGCACTCCCTTCGAGTCATAAGTATTTGATGGTAAGCTCCCTTGACATGTTGGAAGAGTCCAGCTATCCAAAACTTCCATTAAGATTCTCCAAAACCTTTAACAATTGCTCGCTATGAAAACAAGATAGTCTTGTAGCGAGTTTTGGTAGTGTTGAAACAATGACTCCTGCACCAAAAAACTTCACTCCTTTGTTGTTTCATGATGTCAATAAAGTCATGACACATCACCACCATGAATATACCTCCTTCAAAACTGCACAGAGTGACTTTAGAAGAAAAAAGGCCACTACAGGTCTTTTTGTAGCGTTTTCCTGGCTTTAAGCCTAGGAAACGCTACGAAGCTATGTAAAAACACAGAATTTGCCTATTTCAAATCTGTCTTCACAAAATGACCTCCAAGTGCAAAAATATTGATTTTTTTCATTTAATGAACCCTCTAAAGCATATTCAATCTCATCTTATGACTCCTGTGGTGTTTCCTCCTCATTTATGATCAATTAAGCTATGGGCTCCTCAACTACAGTCATCTTTAAACCTTTCTTTTCCAGCTCTTCATGAATCAGCTCCAATTGCTCTTGAAGGCCTTTGAATTGGTCTTTCAGTGTCGTGTTCTTGGATTGTAAGTGCAGTTTTACCTTTTTAATGTGATTTACCTCTATTCTTAGTGTTTTAGTCCACTTTATCAGATTTTCTGTGTTTTCTGTAGGTTTTAACCCTGAACAGAAATTATCTACACACGAATCTTATAACAGAAAATAAACAATAGCGAGAGCATAAAACATAAAATAGATAAACACAGAGATTTTCCCCTGGATCCCAAATTGGGACGACCAGCTTGATTTTTCATTATATTCCTTTTAGTGTTACAACACACATATATACATGCCGAAGCATACATAAACCCCAATCCATAAACCCTGGATTAGAACATAACCATAGTACCCTTGACCGGATCTACTAAAATACCAGGGGACGAAAACCATCGTACCCCAAAACCATGTGAAAAACCATGCACAAAACCATGGACGTAGACTACCCACCGGAAAGAATATAAAACATACCCAACATTCTCCCACTTGTTGTTTTCTTTCCATAGGGGGTCACAAGAGAGCTTAGCCATTGGCCCAATTCTTCAACACCCATTGTTTCTCTACACCGAGAGAACTTCTGAGTGCTCACAAACTTTGTCAATGCATCCGCAACATTCTTCAAAGTGTCCACCTTTACCAGCAACACCCTTTTAGCCTCAACCATATCTCTAACAAAGTGATATTGAACATCAATGTGCTTTGTCTTTGAATGATAGTGTGGTTCTAGCCAAGAAAATTGCACTTTGGCTATCACAGTCTATCCTTATAGCTTGTTTTACCAACCCCATACTTGAACACAATCTCTGCAACCAAATTGATTCCTTGCTTGCATGAGTGGATGCTATGTATTCTGCCTCTGTATTTGAAGGAGCCACTACAGACTGTCTTTTACTCATCCAACTGACTGCGCCTCCAAATAGGCTAAACACATACCCACTTGTATATCTTCTTTGGTCCAGATCTCCAACCCATTCTGCATCAACAAAACCATGAATGTCCAACATTATTTCCAATCCTGGTCTTCCTTGGTAGCACAAGCCATAATTACTAGTGCCACATAAATATCTGAAAACCCTCTTCACTGCTGTCCAATGATCCTTTCCTAGGTTTGACATAAACCTGCTCAATACTCCCACTGAATGTGCAATGTCCGGGTTCCAGGCTGCACTATCGTATTATGAATGTGCTACCCACTACATTTGCATATGGAAATATTTTAGACATATACCTTCTTCTTGTGTCTTGGGACACCTGCCTGCCAGAGAAGCTTTACACCCATAGAATAGAATATTCAATGTTTGATATCCCCGCATATTGGTCCCGTAACAGGTCTCTGATACTTCCTCTGGTTTAACCAAAGCTTCCTCTTTTCCCGATCTCTCTTAATTTCCATGCCCAAAATATGGTTTGGAGCACAAAGATCCTTCATGTCGAATTTGGAGAACAATTGGGTCTTAAAATCTTGGATAATTTCTTTGTCATTTCCAATCAATAACATATCATCCACATACAAGACCAAATAAATAACACGCTCACCAATTAATTTAAAATAAACATAATGATCCTCTTTGCTTCTGGTGAAGCCAAGTCCCCGTATATAGGTATCAAATTTCTGATCCCACATCCTTGGTGACCGTTTTAACCCATACAGAGACTTCTTCAACCTGCATACCAGTTCTTTCTTACCCTTCACCATAAATCCTTCAAGTTGTTTCATGTAGATATCCTCTTCTAGATCCTCATGAAGAAATTTTTTCTTCACATCTATATGTTCTATCTCAAAATAAAATGTAGCAGCAATAGATAAAAGTAATATAATAGAAGTAACTTTGGCAACAAGAGAAAAAATATCCCCAAAATCAATTCCTACATTCCAGGAATAACTTCACTACCAACCGAGCTTTGTATTTCTCTCCACCTGCCTCTAGATTCATCTTCTTCTAAACACCCATTTGCTCCACTCAGGCTTCCTTCCAGCCCAGAACTCCACCCGCATCCCATGCACGTTTTTGTGCAAGGATGCCATTTCATCAACCATGGCCTCCTTCCGCAGTTTTCCATCCTCTCAATCTACCCGCCTCCCCGACAGCTTCCGGGTTCATCATCGCTATAGTTAGCAAAACTTGAGTAGAAAGCAAATGGACTAGGCCTTTCTCTCTTAGTCTTCTTTCCTCGAACCGATCTTGGATCATTTAAAGTCGGAGTTTGTGGCTCTTTCATCTTCCGAGTCTTCTTCTCAGCAGAGAGTCTCCGATTCATCCTCCTTTATCTCAAACTCTATCTTCAGGTTCCTTTGGCAGACTTCCTTTTAAAAACATCTTTCACCTCTCTAAACACCACATCTCAGCTGTATACAACCTTCCTTGTTTCTGGGTTCCAAAGCTTGTAACCTTTTAAACCATCCTTATACCAAATAAGGATGCACCTTTCAGATTTATTATCCAACTTGGTCCTTTTCTCCTTTGGAACATGTAAATATGCATCACATCCAAATACCCTAGATGTGAAAGAGAGGGTTTCTTACCAGTCCATACCTCATGTGGAGTCTTACCCTCCAATGCTGATGAAGGTGATCTATTAACTAAGTAACATGCATTCTCCACTGCCTTTGCCCAGAATTCTTGTCCTAACCTAGTACCACTAAGCATGCTTCTTTCCTTTTCCATCAGCATTCTGTTCATTATTTCTGCAACTCCATTTTGCTGAGGTGTGTATGGAGTAGAATTCCGCCGTGCTATACCACACTTCTTACAGAACTCTTCAAATTCCTTCTTGCAGAACTCCCCACCATTATCTGTCCTCAGCGCCTTTATCTTCTTCTTTGTCTAGTTTTCCACCAGAGCCTTAAATTCTTTAAATCTGTCAAAGACTTTAGATTTCTTTCTCAAAAAATATATCCATGTATTCCTTGAGAAGTCATCTATGAATGAAAAATAGTACACAGACTTTCCCAGTGATGGAACTGACACAGGCCCAAACACATCACTGTGCACAAGTTCTAATATCTTGTTTTCCCTCTTAGCACCAGAAGGAAAACTCACCAGATTCTGCTTCCCATATACACAATGTTCATAGAAATCGAAATCCAGAGAGAAATTAGACATACCTTCTACCATACCATTTCTATGCAGTATCTGAAGGCCCTTCTCTCCAATATGTCCAACCCTTTGATTCCATAGCATGGTCTTTTCTCCAGAGACAAGCCTAGGCTTTCCGTCCCACTTTCAGAACCACAGAATCAAGTACACCTATCAATAACAATGTTACCTTGTAGCTTGTACAGAGTTTCAATCCAAACTCCCTGCATTAATACCAGTGCTCCCTGAACCATCTTATAGGCATATTTCTCGAACACCATTTTTACACCTGCATCATCCATCTCGCGATGCAAATCATATCGGCCACGGAATATGTTTAACACCAGAAAGTGTTCTAATCCTTCCACCTCAGAAGCCTAAATTTTTACCTTCCACGTCCAACAATTTTGGCCTTCCTATCATCCCCTGTGAAGACATCACCATCATATTTCTCATACTGGGCAGAATTACTCCCTATGGGGAGTGAAGTGAAAGGATGCACCTGAGTCAATCAACCATGACTCATGATCTACATGTGTATTTGAAGAAGAAGAAAAATACACATCCCCACCTTCATTCGAGGTGGTTTTTTCCTCTGCAGAAGAAGCATCATTATATCCCTTTCCTTTCTCAGGAGCTTTAGATATGCACTCCTTTTTGTAGTGCCCTTTCTTTCTGCATTTCCAGCATACCTTTACAAACTTTCCAGGAGATTTAGATATCCCTCTAGATTTGGATCTCCCACTTGAAACCTTATTCTTTTTTATGTTTTGGGACCTTCCTCGTACATATAAGGCATCTCCATTCTGGCCCTCCATATTTCTCTGTCTCATTTCCTCCGAAAACAAGGCTGAGATGATGTCGTCAAAATTCAAGGTAGTTGTATTGCTACCTATTGCAATAACCAGACTATCCCATGAGTCTGGTAGAGAACACAACAAACTGATGCACTTATCTTCATCTGAGACTTTAATACCAACATATGACTACTGACTTACCATAGTATTGAAGGCGTTCAGATGCTCTGTCACCGAGTCTCCATCCTTCATCCTCAGGTTACATAGCTTTTCCTACAGGAAAAATTTATTCACTAGAGACTTAGATTGGTACAAAGTCCCAAGTTTTTCCCACAAATTATTCATCGTAGCCTCCCCAAATACATTCAACAATACCGAATCTAAGACACACAACCGTATTGTGCTCTTTTCCTTCCAATCCAGCTTCTTCCAGTCTTCATCTGACATTTTCGTTGGTTTAGTACCCAGATCTACCACGATCCACTGATCTTTATCCACCAGCAGATCCTCCATATTGAGCTTCCACAACTCAAAACTCTGACCATTAAATTTCTCGATCTCTATCTTTCCGCTGCTCGCCATATTCTTTCACCGCAAGAATCGATCCCACAGATCTCCCACTGAACAGGGTCTACCTCAGGCCCGAAAAAAAAACCCTCAGTAGCAAAGGTGTCCCCTTGAAGCCGAAAGAGCTTCGATACCAAATGTAGGTTTTAACCCTGAACATAAATTATCTACAGACGAATCTTATAACAGAAAATAAACAATAGTGAGATCATAAAACCTAAAACAGATAAACACAGAGATTTTCCCCTGGATCCCAAATTGGGACGACCAGCTTGATTTTTCATTATATTCCTTTTAGTGTTACAACACATATATATACATGCCGAAGCATACATAAACCCCAATCCATAAACCCGGGATTAGAACATAACCGTAGTTCCCTTGACCGGATCTACTAAAATACCAGGCGCCGAAAACCATCGTACCCCAAAACCATGTGCAAAACCATGCACAAAACCATGGACGTGGAAAGAATATAACACATACCCAACATTTTCCAAGGTCTTTGAGACCCTTGTGACTTGATCCTCCCAAATCTTCCTCATTTGTTCAAACTGCACTCTTTCAGCTCTATGATTCTTTGCCTCTTTCCTCAAGACTGATATCTCTTCACTTGCATCTTTCAACTGCTCCTTAAGGAATCCAACTTCTGACTTTTCAGTGATTTTCTCTTTGCCCTTATTTTGTTGGATGACTAATTCTTCTTTTGCATGTGAGGAGAGTTCTATGATGCTTGGTGGTGGCTGAGTAGTTTCACTGACCTTCTAGGCCTCTTTGCTGCTTTCTAAGACCTTTCTTGCATGTCTTGTCATTGGTTTTATAGCTTGAAACATGAAACCGGCATCATCACTTGTAACTTCTAACTTCTTAGCTTTTTTTATTTTCTTAAGCTTCATTCCTCCCTCATCTATGTCTTCAGCTTGGGAAATGGGAGTTTCTTCAATATCAATGGCATGCAAGATGTCCTCTAAGTTTCCGTTAGCCACTGTTTGGCTCCTTGTATCTCTCTTGCTGCCATGTTTTCTAACTGTTGGCTTCTGTTTTACAGGTGTAGCTTTGGGTTTGTCAATCTTCTGCAAAGGCTCTGTCCATATGCTCACTGTTTCAACTTGCTCTACCACTGTAGGTGATGAAACATCTCTAGGTTTGGGAAATATTTTAGCAGTGAAAAAATCTATTTCAAAACCACTGATGAATAGAAAGGATGTCCAATCTCTGCCCAACCTCTTCAACTACTCTAACAACAACAACTTAATCAAACCATGATGAAATAGAGAGGTTTCATTTCCTTCTGTTTTAACTTGAAACTTATCTGACATTTTACCTAAACTTATGTATAAGTAAAAGTGTAAGTCAAGAGACTTATTACCCACAAAATTTAACATAAGCCTAAGATGGTAGGAATAGACCATGTGAAACCTCCCTTCACATGTGAAGTACTTTTGAATGATCATCAACAGCTTTGAGTAGTTGTATTTCATGTAGCTCCTTGGGATAACATTTGTAAGATACATTTTACCATGCTCTAGCTTGATGAATTCTTTGCAGTCTTGCTGGTGAACTTGATGCATCTAAAACATTGTTCCCCTCCTATAGGGATTATCGTTACTGCTGTGATACTGCCTGGTGTTACTGTGAGATTTAAAATTCCCACCTTTGTAGTTGATCCAGTAAAACTTTTGGAAAACTCCTTTGAAACCTGAAAATGGCACCCTTGCAATCCTTGAAAGAATTTCAAACACGCTATTCTTCTAAACACTTCCAAGGTAGTTGGGTCTTCATTTAAAAAACTCATGTCCATGGGCTCATAGCTGAGACAATTAACACCTTTGTTAGTCTTATTTCTTGCCGCCATGGTGAATTTATATCTTCTCAGCCTCGGTTGATTAGTGACACTGCAACTTTTTAAAATGCCAGCAACCAGCTTGGCTCAGTGAAGCATCTCTCTAGAAACTCAATAACATGCAAGGATAAAATAGAGAATAACAAAAAGACTCAATTGGGTAATTTTTTATGGTTTCAATGACAACTCATACCCTAATCATGACTCATGCATGCTAAAAACGGTAATGATGACCTCAGACATGACCTTGTACATTTGAAATAACCCTTACTGACTCGAATGACATCCACCCTATCTCCTCTAATCATGAACTGACACCTAGCACCGTATTTGACAAGACAGATAGAAAAAAAAATTCGTAGTGTGGCTAGTTCATTTTCTGACAGTGTCACTACGAAACTATTAGGCAGTTTCGTAGTGAAAACTACTATTTTATAGTGTAAAACGCTATGAAAAAAGGAAAAACTCGATACAGTGTCCTTTTTCAAATTTAAGTGCTTGGGAATGAAATATGACAACAAATGATGATTGATGGGACATGATATGACCTATATGGAGGTGGGTTTGAACCTTAGGATAGGTTAAAGATGAAAAAATTTAAATTTTCCTATACCAACTTGTGACAAATGAACTCTATGACCATGTCAAATAATGTTTTAGTTTTTCTGAGTGATAATCGTATCCTTCAATATCTTTAGATTTCCCATTAGCCAGCTTATTAATACTAGACTCAATGTCTTCAAGAGAGAATACATCCTCCTTAATTGGAGTGATTAAGGTGGTGCCTATACTGTCCAGAGAGTCATACAACTTCTTAAGGTAGTTGTCCTAGTTTTCTAAGGGGATAGAATGGTTATCTTTGGTTTTACGGACAAGAACATTCCGCAAAAAATTTTTGGGCATGACTTTAGAAAGGTGGAGAAGATAATCCTGTCTTTTATTAATATATGATATTTTATTCCTCTTGATCATATTTTTGTATATATTGATATTCTGCAGCTTAATGATTTCATTAGGAGCATATTTAATCGTTTTTCTAGCAATTTTGATATCTTTTTCATACCATGGATTGGAAGTTCTATTAAACTACTTAAATGAATTCTCATTAGAAAAATTGCTAATAGTGTTGGAAAGGATAGTAGTGAAATGGTAATAAATTTGATCAATGTTATCATTATAATTCATGGAGCCTAAATCCCTCTCTAAATCCCTTAAGAAGAGGTCGGTTTTACTTCTATCGAAGTGAATGTGTCTTTTTCTTTCATTGGTCTCGTGCATGTCGGTGGTATGCATAACAAGATTGAGGGATAGAGACAGAGGCTTGTGGTCAGAGTCAGGCTTGAATCCATTAAGAAGCTCAAAGTTTGTAATAATAAACCCAAGGGATTATTAATATTGTGAACGAATGAGATCAATAAACCAAATGCACTATTAATATTATAAACCTAAGCCATTAATATTATAAACACAAATGATTAATAAACCCAAGGAATAAATAAACAAAGAAAAATAATATTAAAAACCCAAAATATTAATAAACTCAGGAAAATAATCATATTTGAGCATGGTGCATTTTCATATTGAGACAACATTTGTTGCAATGCGACATCCCACCATGTTTGATTTTCATATTGAAAAAATAGTTGTCACAATGTGATGTTGGACCATGGTTGACCACTATTATAAACACAAGGGATTTATATTAAACCCAAGGGTTAATGTTATAAAACATATGAATTCTTTATACCCTTGTAATATGAACCTGTAGATCAATAAACCCAATGGATTGATATTGAAAACCAAATAAAATAACAAACCCAATGGATTAATACTAAAAAACCAAGGATTTATAAACTCAAGGGAATAATATTAAACCTAATATCTTAATATTATAAACCATTACGTATATAAAATTTTAGATAAATACTATAAACCGTGAAATAAACATGGTTGATCATGCTTGATTTAAACATTGAGACAATTCTTGTCACAATGCGACCTTGGACAAAGGATGACCATAATTGTCCATGGTTGATTTTCATATTGAGACAATATTTGTCACAATGTTACATTCGACTATGGTAGACCATGATCAACTATGGTTGATGATGATTGATAATGGTTGACCATGGTTGGTTTTCATATTGAGACAATATTTGTCATAATGTGACATTGGACCATGGATCAATATTAAATTGTAGTACTAATATTTAACCCTTAATATTGGGATTTAATAAACCCAAGGGAATAAAAAACCCAAACGATTAATAAATCTTGGGAATTAAAATTTTAAGCTCAAGAGATTAATAAATCCAAGGGATTAAATGATAAACCAAAGGACAATGTTACATTTGACTATGGTAGACCATGATCGACTATGGCTGATAATGATTGACAATGGTTGACCATGGTTGGTTTTCATATTGAGAAAATCTTTGTCATAATGTGACATTGGACCATGGATTAATATTAAATTGTAGTACTAATATTTAACCCTTAATATTTGAATTTAATAAACCCAAGGGAATAAAAAAAACAAACAATTAATAAATCATGGGAATTAATATTTTAAGCTCAAGAGATTAATAAATCCAAGGGATTAAATGATAAACAAAAGGAATTATTATATTATAAACTTAAGGAACAAATAAACTCTAGCATTTAATATTATTTCGATTTAATAAACGAAAGGGGCTAATATTACCTACCCAAAGAATTAGAAAACTCAAGGGATCAATGTTATAAATCCAATGGATCAACAAAACTAGGGAACTATTAATATTATAAACACAAAACATCAATAAACCCAAAGTATTATTAATATTATAAACCCAACATATTAATATTATAAATTCAAATTATTGATAAACCCAAGGGATTAATAAACCCAAAGAATCAATAAACCCAACAAACTAATATAAAAAACCCAAAAAATTAATAAACCCTAAGAATTAATATTTTAAACTCAAGAGATTATTAAAATTATAGACCAAAGGAACTAATAAACCCAAGGGTTTAATACTATAAATCCAAGGAATTGGTGAACCCAAGGGATAAAAATTAAAAATCTAAGGGATCAACAAGCCCAAGGGATCCATATTAAAATCACAAGAGATTAACAAAGCCTATGAATTAATATTTTAAATACATAGCATTGATAAACTCACATGATTATTAATATTATAAACCAAAGCAATCAATCAACCTTAGGGATTGTTAATATTATAAACCCAATGAATTAATAAACTAAAGTATCAATAAACCCAATGGATTGATATTAAAAACCCTAGGAAATAATAAACCCAAGGGATTAATAAAAAAAAACCAAGGGTTTATAAATCCAAGGGAATAATATTATGCCTAAGAGATTAATATTATAAACCCTTAGATAAATACTATAAACCATGAAATAAACGTGGTTGATCATGATTGATTTAAACATTGAGAAAAATCTTAAAAACCCAAACAAACAAACTAATATTAAAAAACCAAACAATTAATAATGCCTAGTAATTAATATTATAAACTCAAGGGATTAATAGACCTAATGAATTAAGCTCAAGTGTTTAACATTATAAAGCCAAGAAATTAGTAACCCTAAGGGAAAAGTATTATAAACCTAAGGGATAATTATTAATATTATAAACCAAAGGAATTATTAATTGTTACACTGAAATTTGTCACCATGACATTTTAGTACTCCCTTGGAAGTCCACAATTTCAAAGTTCCCAAAGTCAAGCCTTGAAACTAAGAGAAAAGCTCATAAAAGCCTTAAAACTCTAGTACCGTACTTTCTCCTAGTTTTGCCTGCGGTCCCGCACTTTTTGGCTATAAATCATGCGTAGCCAAGTGCACTTTTTGTTTATTAAAAGTGCGGACCCCGGTAAAATATTAGAAAAGGCGCAAGTAAAATCTAGAAGCTCAGTTAAAGTCATTTTTGGAAGCTTCTAGAAACATTCCTATGATGGAAAGTCTGCTCCTTTCATGTTCATGCATCCCATCCAATAAGGAGCTAACCCCTTGATGTAAGGAACTAATCCCTTTGAAGGAGGATTCTATCCCTTCTTGTATGGAGCTATAACCTCCTCTTCTCCACTATAAAAGGAGGAATAGGGCAGCCTCAAGGGGTTACAATTGATGAGTTCAAGCTTTAGTATTATTGGAGGTGAAGTGCTGTTGAAACTTAGACCCTTTTAGCTGAGATTTCATGTGGGAAAGATTACATACCTGTATGTATCTCGGTTAGAAGAGTGCAAGGCTTGTCAGAGTAAAGGAAACGCTTGTTCCAGACCCCAGGAAGGCATGTATGACATCAAGGCGGACACGGTTGTAAGGCTCTTCTTTATTTAAGTTAATACAAATAAATCTGTTTTTCTCAATAAGCTTTCAATTGATTGGTTTATTTTATGTATTCCTTGATCACCATAATGGATATGATTTATGAATATATGCTATGCAGATGCTATTTGATGTTTGTTTGTTTGTGATTGCAGATCTTTGAAGATAACTCTTTCCCGCAACTGAAGGACTACTACTACAAACAAGCGTTGGATTAAAGGTAAGATCATTAAACCTTCATAGCATTTAATTATGAATCGCAATATATCTAGAGAAAGATAGTTTTGTTTTTCCGTTTGTTGCTAGCTATCCGTAGGACACTGGGGAGGTCTGTCTTATCCACAAGAATGACTTATCTATCCAAAAAAATGGCGACTCCACTGGGGAACGAACCCAGAATCTCTAGTTTCAGAGATTTGAGCTTTGATTTCTTTTACTTTTGATTTATGAACTTATGTTTCCTAATTTTGATTGATTTATACTGGCTTGGGTAGTTAATCCCTGTAGGATCCCTAAGAAATCTTTGAGAATTTTTTGTTTTTTCTCTTGTTTTCTTGTGTCCGCTCTTTTCCTTTAGATATAGTGCGGGTAGTTCCGCATTTTTCCTGTACCCACAGTGCGAGACCACACTGGATTGCACTGAATCCTGCGGACCCTGTTAAAATTTTTGAAAAATATTAAAATTCTCTTTTCTGTTTTAGTTCTTTAGGTTCTCAGTGATTACCTAGACCTGTACCTTCTGTCAGAAAGCCTTGGTTAAGAGTTTGTTTCAGCATTTTTGTTTTTGAATAATTTTCTGAAGATTTGCATGTTATAATGTTTTTTGCTTTGTCTTACATCACACTCAAAGATTAGAAACCTTGGTGTGCCTTTAGATCACTGGTATTCTCTCGTTTTCTTGCTAAGTCTGACATCATAGTAGAAATTTTTTTATGAGATTTAGATCTATTTTTCTCATTTGCATATCGTTAAAGCTTTTGTTAATAAGTTTGGAATTTCACTTAAAAAATGAAAATTGGATATTTTTTCAAGTTATTTTTGATTCAAGCAAATAATTTCTTAGTTAGATCACAAGCTAAGTAAGACATCCTTAAAAAATTTGAAGTTTTAATTCAGATTTAGTCTTAGAATTTTTAGATCTCAATATTAATGTTTTTTAGCTTTGAGTGTTTTTCTAGAAATTTTAGTGTCTTTTGAAGAAAAAACTTAGTTTGTAGTTTCGATCTTGAACAAAAAGGGATTTTTTTTATTGAGCATAGATCATTTTGAGTTCTCATTGAAATTAGATTTCTTTTCATTTATTCCTGTTTGAAGGAAATATTTGTTTTTAAAAGATTGCATTTCTCAACTCTTCCTTTAGCTAGAATTCATTGAAAGAAAACGGATTTTTTTTCATTATAGATGCATTTTTAGTATGATTTGAGTTGGGTCGCTTCATGTCATCAGTTTCACTTTCGCACCTATTGTCTTAAGAAACAACCTTATAAAATCAATGCTTAAATTAAAATTAATCTAGTAACTTTTATATTTCTAGGGCTCTTTTCACCAATATAGCTTAGGTTAGTGTCTTGGAGTAGGGAGTAATTAACTCTCTAAGACAGTTAAAACAAACAAGTAGTTAATCTTGCGGTAGGAAAAAAATCCAATAGTCACTTGTATGCTCTGGGAAGCTCCTCTTAAAGGAGTCAAGCATGAGGTCATATCTGAACCAGTGGGATAATCAATTCTATCTCATTGGGAACGATAGAAGATTTGCGCGTATTAACAACGGTAAACCTCGGATAGACCATTGTTGAGGAGCCTGGGGTCACTTGTTGGTATACCTTGGATTATGTCAAAGAGCCTTCAAGGGGATTGAGCTTTGTTAATCTGCCCTTGCGCGCATGTCAGACCGTAGACTATTCCCCCAGGTATATTAGTTCCTGTTGGTAACCATAGTGACCATAATCTTACGGTTTTTTCCTAAGGTGACGGTGGTGGAAAGATCCCAATGTACCTGGAGCAGACGTCAACTAGACTCACTTGGACTCTCTGGAGGGTTATCTTCACTCGAGATGGTTTAAGTGGAGAAACTTGCACCGGTCTGTTTCATTAAGCAGGTTGTCGGGGTAACTGTTCCAATTTCCCTTTATACATTAAATACTACGACGTTGGATTTCATCACCAACTAGTGTTTTAGTGTGGGAAGTTACTATTTCTGTGTGGTTTGATCTCCTAGATTTTTAAGCGTATGATTCATTTGTTTGTTTCCTTAGTGACTTTAGGAGTTTTCATTGAAATTTTCATTTGATTGCGTGTGATTAATAATTTTTAATCATGGCTGAATTACCGAGACAATCGCGCAGACTTCTGGGGAAGCCCCCTGAATATACACCAAGCCAAATTGAAGGGCTATGAGCTCTAGTATCGCCTACCGATAGTAGAATTAGATCAACATAAGCAGGAGAGTCATCTATAGTTTTTCATACTGATTATCAACTACAAACAACAGAGAATATTCAAGAGCTGATTTTAGTTTCCGACTTTACTGGTAGTATTTCTCCTTCTAGTGAATTCGCTGAAGAACCTGAAATTTCCAAACCTGACACCGAACTTGTTGTTTTGGAACCATCTTCAGGATTTGTTACTCCAAATTCTAGTGATCCTAGTTCACCTAGGGTAAGACATATCATTACTGAAAATCTTCCTTCTGACCTCATTTCCATTGAAGAACTTGTCGGTCCGGATGAAGAAGTAAATCTTCCCAAAACCCTTGAACAGGCCTTGAATCTTAGGGAGCGTGAATCTATATTCTAAAATCATTTTAGAAGTGACGCTTGGTATTTGTCATTGACAGATTTTTTAGAGAACGCGGGTCTTAGTTTTTCACCACCCCGAATTCCTTTTCATCCTACACCAAAGGGTTATTATCCTTCATCAATCATGTCAAGTGAGTCATCTATGTTTTCCCAATCACCAGAAACATTTTTATACGGTGGTCCTTCTGTTCCTTAGGGGTACTAGTGACTCTCTGGTACTTTCTCAAGAGCATCTCCTCAACCAATCGAACAAGTGTTATCATATGGTACAAATGGAATTAAAGTTGAAACGTCGAACACAGAGCAAATTTTTATGATGTTTGGTAATATTCCAAATCCTCAACCTCAAGGTAGTCAGTTACCGCCTGGGGGGCAACCTCAAGTTAGTCAGTTACCGCTTGGGGGCAACCTCAAGGTAGTCAGTTACCGCCTGGTGGGCAGCCTCAAGGTAATTTTCTACCAGGACAAATTGTAGGACAATATTATTTACCTAGAGAAAAACCTCAAGGACAATACATACCTCAAGGTTATCAACCTCAAGGAAAATACATACCCCAAGGTCAACCCCAGACTCAGTATATTACTCAGGGTCCTTATCAACCCCAGATTTAGTATGTGCCTCAGGGTTATCAACCTCAAGGTAAATACCCAACTCAAGGTTTCCAACTGCCTTCCAGTCAATCATTTTTACAAGGAGCTAGAAATTTACCACTTAATTATCAACCCTACATTCAATCAAGCTATAGCCCTTCATATGTACAACCTTCTATGGGTCAATACCCCGAAATGAACATGGTGTGCAATACATAAAAAATTCAACAGACTATGCAACCTAATGTGCAGTTACCTAATCAACTTGGACAACCTTTAGTTTCTGGTCCAACCCAGCAACCTGTTCAGCCTACTGTTCAAATCCCTGCACCTGGTTCTGTTCAGCAGCCTGGGCCCAATACACCTCAGACTGTGCCTCAAACTGCTCCAACTACTACAACCTCTGTTCAACATATAACACCTGTTTCTGGAGTAACTGTAGCTCTGGTTTCTTCTATCCCTGCATCAGTGAAAATTCCTCAAGCCTCTATACCACAGTCGGGACCTACAAGCCAGACTACGGCCCAAATGCCTACGGGACAAGCTGGTACAAGTACGATTGTTTCTAGTCAACCTCAGTTTACTTATCAACCATACCAGGGACAGTATCAAATTGGTCAAACTACAAAAAATCCAGTGTATCAGTATCAGCCGTACCCTGGGTATACTTATCAAATACCTCAACAACCCCAGTATAGTCCAGTTAATCCTGGTTACCCAAGAGGTTTCATGATTCCAAATGCACATCCGATTCCAGTATATCCTAGCTATCCTCCTCCTGGCACTGGTTTGATCACTCAAGGTTATCAAGACCCTAGCCATCGGTTACCATTCATAGCAACTTTAGATTTACCAGATCTTTCGCGCCTTACGAATAATCCCATTTTTTATCTTCCATATTGGCCGCCGATGCCTAACAAGTTTCCCGGTGATATTCCGAAGTTTGAAGGTAAGTCAGGAGAGGACCCATCTAATCACGTTATGACTTATCACCTCTGGTGCACCTCCAATTCATTAGTCGATGATTCGATTCGATTACGTCTTTTTCAGAGAACTCTCATTGGTCTAGCTGCCAAATGGTACATTGAGTTACCACGCGGATCTTTTAATAATTTTAATGTGCTAGATACTGCTTTCTTAACCCATTTTTAGTTGCCTGTCAGATACGACAATGGCACAGAATTGTTGACTTCATTAAAATAGTCTACGTCTACGTACATATCTGATCACATTCATGAATGGAGACGTAGAAGGCATTTAGTGAAAGTCTTTATTCCTGATCAAATTTTGGCTGAATGGTTTATTAAATCGTTATTGCCCAAAATTACTGAAGATGTGGCCAAAGGATGCGTTGTTACGGAAGAGAAAGTTATTGCTCAGGCTCAATACCTTGACCTTGTCTATACTCAGTCAAGTACTCTGTATGATAAAATCCCCGATTTACCAAGACCTGGTAAGTTAACTGCAACTCCTTCTGGCTCTCATGCCACTGATGGTGTAATTGGTTCTGTTAGTACTGGTAAGAGTAAGAATAAGTCTTCCAAGACTACTTCTCGTATTATCACTTTACCCGATTCACCCAAAGGAGATTCTTCCCTAGAAACTTCAGCCGATATCCATGTTATAGAGACATCTACGACCAAATATAAAAATGGTGGTAAGAAGAAAGGTAAGAATAAAAAGAAGAAATATTCAAAATAAAAAAAATGATACAGTTGAACCAAATGACAAAAACGTAAACCTTGATATCCTTGTATCATATGTGACCAGGATAATTTTACAAAAGAGTGCCCGCATAGAGCTGAGGTATCAAAATTCGTTAAGGGTTCACCTATACCTTTGGTCTTGAAGGATCCCTTTCCCACTCAAGATAGTAACATTGTTGGATCTTCCTCCAATCCAGTTGAGGATATCTTGATGGTTGCGACGCGATCGCAAGATTATGGTAGTAAAAATGCTGGTAAAGAAGTAGAAACATCCAATTCTGCATCGACTACATCTCCCTTAGTTTCTGATCCATTACAGATAGAAAAACAAAATCCTGACTTAGTGATTAAACAGCCTGCAAAAGGTGTACTTCATAAATCAGATTTCAATCCACATGTGAGAGCTGCTCAGAATTACAATATTGTTGAAGATTTGGCAATCTCCCCTTCAGCAATGTCGGCTTTGGAAGTATTAGAATCATGCCCATCCCAAAGAAAATTAATTTTTTCAGCCTTAGGAGCTGTAGATCTCCAGGATTCGAATCTCATGATCTTCGATTTAGAAAATTTTACACCACGCCTACCTCATCAAATGGATTTTCAGATTCTGGTAATAGTAAAAGACAAGCGTATCTTTCTTACTGTTATTGATGAAGGGGCTTCTACATGTATAATGTCATTAAAATGTTGGAAATCACTTGGTTCTCTGACTATTAACCAATCACCAACTATTCTCAAAGCTTTTGATGGAAGAGGTTTTCAGCCATATGGTATTTTACAAGATCTACCAATAGAGATCGAAGGAAAAGTGGTTAATCTAGATGTGGAGGTGGTTGATGCCCCTCTAGATTATAACCTTCTCCTGGGTCGCAGTTGGTCTTACGCTACGAATGATGTTGTATCATCAATCTTTCGTCTCATCATGTTTCCTCATAAAGGAAATATCGTTAAGATAGATCAGCTCTCATATTATTCATCCGACCCAACCTTTATTAATAGTATCCAGCGTATCAGAAAATCGAATATCCCTTATAAGGATGTTGGAGTAGGTTTGATTAAAGATTTAGCTTTACTGGGAACTTTTTCCCTGCCTCCTCCTAACCTACAAACTCCTATTGCTAATATCAATATGATTACATCAAGTACTATTTCCTTTGATGATCCTTGGATAGTACCTTCAGAATCAGAATTGGATTCTTTTGAAGGCCCAATGCCTTTGAGTCCTTTTGAGCTAGCATATCAGCAAGTACAGTCATTTTCTGATACTCCTTCAACTGAATTTGATCCAGTGAATGTGATCAATCAAGAGTCGTTTTCAATATCAATTTTAGCTTCAACACCAATTCTGGACCCTGCTCAACAATTTTTCCATACTGATGAGCATATTCATGAATTCTTGTCAGTAAATGAGTTACCATGGGAATATCTTCACCATAGGTCTTCATTTTTACCTGATCTCAATCATTTTGAGAATGATTTTTCCTCCATTTTTACCACTGATTACGTCAAAGAACCTCAAAATCCTCTCTCACATGCTGATTCTGAATTGAATTTAGAAAAAATTTCTACGACGGTTCCTCTTGACATTTCATTAAAACCTGGGATTGTTGAAAACATTCACATAGGAGCTTCTTGTACGCCTGAAGAAATTCAAGCATATAAGGCCCCGTTTCAGGAATTCCATGACATCTTTGCCTGGTCATATGAAGAAATGCTAGGAATCGATCCATCAATTGTTGTACACGAAATTAAGACATACTCGGATGCCAAACCAGTCAGACATAAATTACGTTAGATTCATCCGAGAAAAGCTGCTGCTATTAAAGCAGAAGTTGAAAAATTACTTTGTGCAGGTTTTATTTATCCGATCCCATTAACGGACTGGGTATCTAATATTGTTCCGGTTAATAAAAAACAAGGAACAATAAGAGTATGTATCGACTACAGGGATATAAATCAAGCTTGTCCTAAAGACAATTATCCAACCCCTTACATCGATCAAATTATCGACGATTGTGCTGGAAGTGAAATGTTCTCATTCATGGATGGATTTTCCGGCTACAATCAAATAAACATACTCCTTGCAGATCAACCTAAAGCAACTTTCATTTGTCCATGGGGAACTTTTGCTTATCGAAAATTACCTTTTTGCCTTAAGAATGCTGGTGCCACTTTTCAAAGGGCCATGTCTTATGCATTTCACGACATTAAGCATATTGTGCATCCCTACCTCGATGATTTTCCTGCTCATTCTTCAAGTAGAGTATATCATGTTACTCATTTACGAGACATTTTTATATGATGTAGGCATTATAAAATTAGTTTGAATCCTCACAAATGTGTTTTCTACGTAGAATCCGGACGATTATTGGTATTTGTTGTCTCGAAGGTAGGCATTCGTGTCGATCCATCGAAGGTGGAGGCAATCATCAATTTACCTCCTCCTTCTACTCTTCGCCAACTCTAAAGTTTGTAAGGGAAAGCAAACTTTTTACGTCGATCTATTCCTAACTATGCTGAGTTAACGAAAGGTTTCACTAGGTTGTTGAAACAGAACATTCCTTTCTTTTGGGACGAGGTCGCAGATCGATCTTTTGATGCTTTGAAAAACGCGTTGACCCATGCACCGTTACTACATCCTCCCAACTACAACCAAGATTACTTTTTGTACCTCGCCACTTCTGATTCCATGATAGGGATGGTTTTAGTTCAGGAAGATGAATCTCATAGTGAACATGTGATTTATTATCTTAGTCGAAATTTTCATCCGACTGAGATTAAATACTCACATGTGGAGAAATTAGCCTTGGTAACTGTTCAAGTTGTCCAACATTTTCGTCACTACATAATTTTACGCAAAATTTTAGTGATATATGATTGCAACCCTATGATGTACATCTTGACCAAACAATTGCTAGGGGGAAAAATACTCCAAATGGATTGTTATCCTGCAGGAGTTTGATTTGGAGTTTGAAAATTCCAAATCCAAGAAATCATTGATATTTGCTAAACTTATGTGTGATTTCCCACGTAATGATACAAAAACTGTGGCAGAACAACCAATCGCAGATGAATCCTTGTTTCTTATTAGTACCATTGATCCATGGTATGGAGATATTATTGTATATCTTCAAATCCAATCTTTTCGGCCTGAGCTTTCACGGTCACAACGACGAAAAATTTGTTTCCAGTCTCAACAATATCACATTGTTGGCGAAAAAATCTATCATTGTGGTACAGACTCGGTTTTTCGACGTTGTGTAACTCATGACGAAGCCGAAAGGGTTTTAAATGACTGTCACTCCGGAGCATGTGGTGGTCATATGTCTGGGTATGCCACAGCCCAAAAGATATTGTGCGTAGGGTATTTTTGGCCGTCCATGTTTAAAGATTGTATTTACGTGGTCCGAAAATGTCATAATTGTCAAATATTCGATCGAAAAATGCATGCACCACCTGCTCCTCTTCACCCCATAATTGTTGTTAGTCCTTTTGAAAAATGGGGCATCTATTTCATTACATGTAACCCTCACTCAGCCAGGGGGCATGGGTAAATTATTCTATCAGTAGACTATTTTACCAAATGGGCTGAGGCGATGCCTACATTTGCGGCAGATGGCAAAACTGCAGCTGCTTTTGTATTCAATCATGTGATTTCTCATTTCGGTGTACCCCAAGCGATAATTATTGATCATGGGAGCCATTTTTGAAATATCATGATGACCGAGTTAACAGACCAGCTTGGCCTACGCCATGATAGTTCTACACCATATTATCCATAGGATTAATAAATTTTTAGTCACCATGATCAAACGAATCATTGGAATTCGTAAGTCGAATTGGCATACCATGTTCTTTTCAGCACTTTGGGCGTATCGAACCTCAGTAAAAACATCGACAGGTTTTACCCCTTTTCAATTGGTCTATGGTTTAGAAACGGTATTACCCATTGAATGCGAGATACCGTCACTCCAGCTATCCATAGAGTTATTGCCAGGCACTTCTGAAGAGGAGAAACGTTTTTTATACTTAGCTCAATTAGATGAGAATTGGTGCACTGCTGCATTAGCTACCGAGGCTCATGAGAAAAGAATGAAAGCTCAGTATGATAAAAGTGTTACCCCTCGTAATTTTTCAGAAGGAGACCTAGTTTTGATTTATGATCAAGCCAACGATAAATTAGGGGCTGGGAAATTTGAACCCATGTGGCATGGTCCTTACATTGTCAAGTGAAAGCTTGCAAAAGGGGCCTATGAATTGATTGATTTTGACGGGGTCTCTTTGGGTAAACCCAAAAATGGACTTTATCTGAAGAGATGTTACACTTGACTTCATGCGGAGATCTTCTCTGTATATTAGTTACTTTTTAGCTGGTGTGCTATAGATTAGAAATGTGTGCCTAGTGTAAGTGTGCTCTTACGATTATTTCCCACTTATCTGGATACTTTTGATATTGCAGATGTCGACGTCCTTTCAAACGTATATTGGTTTTGCTGATGGCGCTTGTCGTAGTACACGAAACATCTCTTCCGCAGCTTGGGTTATTTACTCACCCACTGACGAGTTAGTATCGATGCATGGGGTAAGTCTCAGTCAAACGAAGAACAATATTGTCGAGTATAGTGCAGTTATTGAATTATTATCAAAATCCATTTCATTTAGAATTCAGAGTTTGATCATTAAGTCAGATTCTGAACTCGTTGTATTATAGTTAAATCAAGTATATGCCATTAGAAATCCAGTATTATTAAGATTATTTTTAAGGGTTCGTCTCTTGGAACGAGAGTTCGATTATATTGAATATCAACACATTTCAAGAAATTTAAATACATTGGCAGATGCAATTTCTTCTAATGTTATAAATAGACATTTGCGATGACAAAGTAACATATCAACATTCCATAACATGATTGAGTAGGAAAACTGGAAATAATAGTATATCATAGTATAGATGTAGTGTTCAAAAAATAGTGCATCGTCTTCGATCATAGGCTCAAAACACCTTATGATCAGAAAAAAGTGATACAAAAATTAGTCTACAAGTCAATCATCCACTATCCATGGTGATGATCACGATAATACACCACTACTCATACCACCCTAGTCAAAAACCTCCTGAATGGACCAGGGACACCTATGACATATATGTGTAGATGGAGCAGTATATCATCTATAGTAGTCTCAGGAATATCTATAGTGATCCGCTCCAGATGGTGCTCTAAGTCAATCAAGATCTCTGTAGTCTGATCCTGTGGGGGTGGTGGTGGTGCTGCTGCATCCCTTTGCCTCTAGTCAAAGGGGCGGAGAATGGCTGGTCGAGTTGGACCCACATCTACATTTGAAAAATTTTTGTTATCAGTTTTGGATGATTTAAAATAAAAATAAAAATTAGAAATTAGAAAATGTTTACCTGACTCATCCCACTGAGCTCCTGGAGGAAGGGGTATCTCTCAGTCGCCACGAAAATCCATTCCAGCATAAGGAAAATCCTCTATAACAAAAATCTGGTGTTCTAGCCAATGAAAATATGTAGAGGGAAATCGCACAATCTCCCCACCCTCACTGTGGTGGGCCATCAAAGCAACCCATCGAACCATCGTAGGCTCTTGAGGTTGACCAACATTGACAGGAATATGCTATGGGGCTAACATGGGGATCCTCTCTAGAGCAAAGGTGACTATAATGGACCCATATCCAAAGTTTTTTAGCTTCCCATTCTTTTCTCTGGTGCATCGAAAGAAATCTACTGCTATGCGCACATCTGAGAACCAGTGGCTACATGAAAAGATGCACTTCCACATAGCTTGAAAATGGTAAAAGAGATCACTTTCAGCTCTGGACGGATGATAGTTTTTATGTCAATCCGTTTGTCCTGAGGATTGGCCTCATCGTTGTGGAAATCTAATTCTAGGCTGGCGACAGACTGGCCACCTGGCCTAGCCCCAAATAGAGATAATGGTTTGCCTCTCCTGGACAAACCAGTCAAAAAATAGATGTCTTCCAGCTCAATCTCGAGCTGGTGACCTCCGATCACAAAACACTGGTCCTGAACATCCCATTTATTTACCAGCCAAGTAAGAAGATCCACTTGAGCTCTCATGCCACTGATAGCCCAAATTTTGTAAAGCCCGCATGTTCTTAAATCTTGCAAAGTAGTTTGATGATTTATTGCTGCTTCATCTACCTCTTCGTGCTCCCGTTCTCGCCAAATGAGCATTGTAGATATCCTACAACAAGTAAAATGAAGGATTAGAATCATTTTCAAGAAAAAAATTTGGGTGATTTAGGAAGAAAATATGTTTTTGAATATGTCACGACGCCTCCACACTTTATGCTCACAGACAGTGCGTAGATACACACAGGCCCTTTGTTAAAAGTGTGGGGCCCCGACATTTTTCTTTGTAGAAAAATTTCCGGGTCTGTAGGTACTTAATGTCTTAGGTGCAGAGCCCCGAGGGCGAATTTTTCAGCATATTTTCCTCCCAAAAATGAAATTCTGACCCTAAATTAAAAAATTGAACGGATTAAAAGCAAGATAAGGAGGTTATGGATTACCTGAAACAAACAGTTTTTGATTCCAACGGTCGGTTTGCCTAGAATATTCTCCTAAGCATTTTTTTCCCAGAGCTCTAAAAAATTCACTCCAAATTCAAACGGTAAAAATGAACTTGAAAAGCTCCTTTTTATAAGTTTTTTCGAATAGATCAATTTTAAATTTATTTTTCACTTTAAAAATCAGTTTTTCAAACTTTTTTTACTATTGAAACATGTATGTTTAATTTTTTCGAGTCTTTGTGCAGAATAACGGATTTTTCAGGCAAAATGGTCATTTTTGACGAAGAGTAAGCTTTTATCACTTTTTCGGGCTCTTTAAATTTTACGAAAAAGCAAAACCATGGAGTCCTCTTTTAAGCCCTTTTCAGACTCTCTAAAAATGAAAAGATCGCCGAGTACTTGACTATTCGAGCTCGTTAAGGTAAATGAACGGTCATACCTTCAGTATAAGTTTACCCCTTTTCCGGACTGAAATGGAATATTTACGAAAAAAGGTATACGTTGACTAATCATGGTCAATAGAGTTATCTCTTGCATTATTTTATTCTTTTTTGGGCCTGAGAGACTAAAATTACGAAAAAGAAAACCCATAGAGTTTTCTTAAGTTTTTTCTCCTGACTCCCTAAAAATGAAAAACACCGAGTTTCTCCTATGCTGGACTTGTTTAAATTTAACAGTAAAGGACCTGTCGATTACAAACAGGAACGCACCACTCCTTCTTAGGGTTCGATTTTAAACTAAGTTGGACTCATCCGAAGGATAATATTATAAACAAACAAATTTTATCCTCCTCAAGCTTGTCAAAAATAAAGAGGTACTTGCCAGAAATGGTGGGGGAAAAGAGAGAAAAATATATTCGTTTGCTACACTTTGATTTGTAAAAAGCGTTACACCACTCTTGACCACGACACTTTTTGTCACACTTCTACCTGGGTTGGGAAATCCTTTGCCTATCAGTTAATCAAACCACATTGAAAGTCTTTAGCCGATTTCTGGGTATTAGCTTAGGGCAACTGTCACCAAACCATCTGCAGTGTCGTTATGTGTTCAAGAGGACAGTCAAACAAACCATTCATCTGCAAACACTTGTCTCCATTCGCGTTGACCATCCCTGAGTCAGTCTTTGCAAAAAAATTCTTCAAAACTTGATATATGGTTTCGTGTCGTGAGCTTTCTTAAGACGGATCACTTTATATCAACGACAGCTCATCATCTAGGAGGTTGATCTAGAATCCGTCAGTACCTTGGAATCTACATGCCTTAATGGCAGGTCTCTCTCCTTCGACGATAGGTTACATCATTGACCTTCGATCGAACGATTCCGTGAAATGTTAAATTCCAGATCACATATTCGCATTTTGTGGATTGTACTGATTACTTTGAGAGCCATTGTCATTATTGGTGTTTTCTCTCACACCTGTTAACAATTCACATCATTGACTGGTAATCAAGTGGTTTCTAGCATGTTCGACTTCAACACATTTAATCACATGGATAGAATCGTACTAGTTCGGGAAGCAGAAATAAAGACCCTGGATCTAGTTTCCACCATCCAGGCTGCAAGGAGTTTTATTATTCATTATGTGGTAGACGATTCATTACAGATGGATGCGTCCATGCTGTGTCTACACTATTGATGTAATATTGAAATCATTTCTGTATCAGAACAAGTTTAGTTAGTTTTGATCTGAGTATGGGAATTCCTACCTCAGCAATGATATATATGTGTGTGTGTGTGTGTGTGTGTGTTGTGTTGAATGTTTTTACAGGGTTCCGACTGGGGTGTCCACAGGCTAATCCTTGAAATGATAAAGCACATCACTCTTCGAATATTCTTAGATTTTTCACTTTAGGGGGCAATTTGTTACACTGAAATTTGTCACCATGACATTTTAGTACTCCCTTGGAAGTCCACAATATCAAAGTTCCCAAAGTCAAACCTTGAAACTAAGAGAAAAGCTCATAAAAGCCTTAAAAATCTGGTACTGCACTTTCTCCTAGTTTTGCCTGCGGTCCCGCACTTTTTGGATATAAATCATGCATAGCCAAGCACACTTTATATTTATTAAAAGTGTAGACCCCTGTAAAAGATTAGAAAAGGCACAAGTAAAATCTAGAAGCTCAGTTAAAGTCATTTTTGGAAGCTTCTAGAAACATTCCTGCGATGGAAAGTCTGCTCCTTTCATGTTCATGCATCCCATCCAAGAAGGAGCTAACCCCTTGATGTAAGGAGCTTTAGTATTATTGGAGGTGAAGTGTTGTTGAAACTTAGACCCTTTTAGTTGAGATTTCATGTGGGAAAGATTACATACCTGTATGTATCTCGGTTAGAAGAGTGCAAGGCTTTTCAGAGTAAAGGAAATGTTGAACTCTTAGTTAAACTGAGAGGGGGGGGTGAATCAGTTTAACACATTCATGGACTCTTAAAACTTTTCTTTTAAAACTTATTTTACTTCATTAACACCTTCATTTCATGATCAACATAATGTGTGAGCAATCTTTATTTATGAGCAAAGAATACAAGCAGACATAACAACAAACAGTTTTAATCCACATGTTAGCATAGCGTAATAGATATATCATATCAACACATAGAAATCATGCACATAGACACCAGATATACGTGGAAACCCATAAAGGGAGAAAACCACATCTTATTATTGTTGTGATGCAAAGGCAAGCTCCAACTCCCTCTCACCACTGATTTTCTGTAGGCACCAACCCACAGGAGGCTCCAACCTCAATTCTGCAAGCTACAACTTGCAAGGAAGCTCCAACTCCCATCAATTTTCTGCAGGCACCAACCTACAGGAGGTTCCAACCTCAGTCAGCTACAACTGACATTTTATCAAGCTACAACTTGATGTGGAAGCACCAAATCCCATCTATTTTCTGCAGGCACCAACCTACAGGAGGCTCCTACCTCAGTCAGCTACAACTGACATCTATCAAGCTACAACTTGATAGGGAAGCTCCAACTTCCTTACTCTTTCAAAAGAAAAACACTTGCTGATTTACTTTGGATATCAGCTCTGTTCTGTACCTTCTTCTCTGTTGTTCATCAACTCTTATATCAGACCTGCATCATCTCTGCTCAGCCCTTTCTTCTTATTTTCTCAGCTCCTCCTTATTCACATTTTTCTTGCAACTTGCTTATTCTCTTCAACTCTCTTTAATTCTGCTGCACACTCTCTTCTTCTCTCACTCTTTTTCGTCAACCTTATCCCCTTGGATATTACCCTGTTTTATACAAAATAGCTTCATGGATGTTTGTATTCTACTGGGAATTCGAAATGGACAGCCATGTCTCTTTTCCTTCTGCCTTCTCATCTCTTTTATCCACTCATTCATAAAATATAACAGTAGGTGCTTATTTTAATATTACAGTGGGATATTCGCTCTCTTCCAGAGACTTTCCATGCATCACAACAATATAAATTTAAATAAAACATTTACATTCAAATTAAAAATGAGAACTCCAGCTCACTCATTTTGTCTCTTGGCTTGTTGCGCATTTGTCTTTTCTCTGACTGTGTCTTTGTCCCTTTCTCTTCTCTGTATGCATTTCTGTTTATGGCTGCTGCGTAACTTCTGTATTTGTGTAACTGCATTTTTCATTTTTATATCAACGCTTTATATATAAATAACTGGGCTGATCGTAATTCTAGGCCAAATTCCAATCCCTTTTATGCTATTAGTGTCTTGTTGATGTGGAACATTCCGCAAGTGGAACGGACATATATCACAGTCGTATATTAATAATCGCCCTCCCGTTAAGCTGAGGCCCGTGGGTCTACAGACCACGCGGCATAGTTTAATACCACTGCAACAATGTTATATATATACATATAACAGCGCCATTTCATATATACAAATAAGTAATTTCAACTCTCGGCATACATACACACTTCCTTTTTAAATCAATTCTCAGCGTAATATAGTGAAGACATATTAAACATATAAGAACTCCTTTTGGGCCCACTTAACACACTTCCCGATGCAATGAGTCTTCTCCGAATGCTATTTATCGCTCCTGCTCTGATTCCAATTCGATATGATTCCAATCATCGCAATCGGCGATCAACACAATTCCATAATATATATATATATACCTTTTAATACCTGCTCCGATGCGATGTAAATCGGCGATCGCAAATCGCAATGTTTGAATGCCAAACCGGTTAATTGTTCCACAGCCCGATCTGATTCAATCGGATATCGCCAATTGCCTGAATTGATATCACTCAACTATTGCAGCTCCAATGTGCTCCGATTGCAATTCAATCGGAAATCGCCAATCGGTAATTGCAATGCGCTTCCACCTTTGGACTCTTCACATTTCCGATCCGATTGGGGAGGGGTCCCACCTTATAAAACTTTGTTTTATGCGCTCCATAATATATATGCCTTGGACCTTTGGTTCTTTTGTTTTTGGGATTAATAATATGAAACTTATAATAAAGCGCTCCTTTTGTATATATTTATGCTTTGACCTTTGTTTATATGATGCGTTGCACATATATGTAAGGTGATGGATATATATGTATATATGTATCCTCCATCGGGGTAGGCGATTCCCAGAATTTATGTGCCTTGTCGCTTGGGGTTAAGCGATTCCCGGAATACGGTTCTGTGCAATTCCCAGAATATTTGTGTTATGTATAACGCCGATTGGAGTGTGTGATTCCTGAAATATTTGTGTTATGTTAAATGTATAATGCCGGTTGGAGTGTGCGATTCCTGGAATATGGTTCTACATTATATGCGTAACGCCCGGCTTGGGGTATGATTCTCGGTATTTTATAACTGCTCTGCCTCTGCCTCTGCTGCTTCTGTCGTTCTGCCTCTGCTTCTGTCTCTGTGATAACGGCTCTGCCTCTGTTATATTCGCTTCCTCTGCCTTCATTTTCTTCTTTGCTACCTCCATTGTATTCGCTGCTTCCTTTGCTTGTCTCTGCTTTAGCGCTGCCTCCTTTGTTTCCTTCATTTGCTTCTTTGCTATCTTCGTTGCCATGATAACAGCTCTGTCTCTGTAGCTATTTGTCTTACGCTCTCTCTTTTAATTCATCTGCTCCTTGACTGATGCTACTCCTTAATTCTCTTTTTGCGGCCTTTGCTTCTTTAAATTAACTTGTCTCTACTGCTCGACCCTCTCTACATCTTGCTGCTTTGCTGCTCTCTTTGCCTTGTTGCTTCCTCAGGTGTTCCTCCTTTGCCATCTCCTTTGCCTTATTGCTGGTTCAGGTGTTGCTCCTTTGTGCTCCTTTGCCATCAATGACAACATTTCCAACAGTCTCCCCCTTTGGCATTGATGGCAACACATCCACCGATAATCCAATGCTTCCTCCAAATCTTCCTCTGTCTAGCTTCTTTTAGAAGACTTTTTCTTCTATTTCTTGCTTTTCCTCCCCCTTTGACATCAATGGCAAAGGGTTGCACATTTCTCAGTGTTGATTCTTTCTTTGCATTTCTTCTCTCTGAGATGTGTTTAGGCCTTCTTCTTCTGACTGTGTACCATGCTGCTCTAAACTTGTGTACAAGACTTGTTGAGAGAACACTTTGAGGATTATTGGACTTGAATATACCCTTAAAGATTGTGAATGCCCCATGTGACATATCAAGCTTGCTTATAATTCACTCTATATTATAATCTTCATCTATGATGCATATCTATTGAGGAAGGTTGTAGTTGGAGTCTGTCTTCTTCTGCAATAATCATATGCAGAACAACATCTGTTCAATTGTGATGATGCCAATATATCTTTTATTACTGTGATTCACTTGTACTGCCTATTATTGGTGATCTGTGCTAGGCTGCTGAAAAAATATTACCCTTAATAGCTGATGGTTATTGTTCCAGATGTGATCAATGAATCAACCAAAATTTGATCTAAGAGATAAACTCCCTTTACTGCTAAGGTGTGTTCGTGATAGATAAATAACATATTTTTGAGCTTCAACTGTCACAACTCATCCTTCATACTTTCGATACTTTAATTTTTCTATCATGATGATCTTTCATACGAATATATTCAAGTTGTTTACTTGAGATTTTAGCCAACAGGCTTCACCCAGTTTGTGAACAATCTTCAAAAAGAGGTCTTGAATATATATGTACTAACTTCAGGAGGGCATGCAATTATATATATAGAGACAGATACTGCTTCAATGCATAATATATTCCTTCAAGTGTAAATCAGATACTGATCCTCTAGCACTGCTACTGACCTTTTCATGCTGAATGCAGATAACCCTGGGAATACTACCTTGATGCACTTTTGCCATAATCCTTTGATCCTGTGGACCTGTATCATACTGCTGCTCCACTGATAATGCTTTATAAGCATGCTGCTTGTACCTAAACACCAATTGATATTACTTTGGTAAACCATGCAGAGGTTTCAATTCAGATTGCACATTTACCCATAATTAAGACATCTATTATTGAGCTCTCCACTGTTTTCAACAACAATCATCAATATACTGAATCTGATCTTGGTCTCATTTTTCTTTTGCTTTTTCTGTCATGATGTTCAGAGGAAGTCACGACATTTCATTTTCTAGGACTTCTCTAGAACCATTGTTGCTTTACATACAATTCAACTGTTCTATATATCTTAGTTCACCTCTGTGTCTATTCATCTGTTCACTATCCCAGTAAATTCCAATATTTCACTTAACTGTGTGTAAATGCATCCCAAAATTTCATTGTCTAGTCATTTTCCTAATCCGGGCACTCTCGCATGTTCTCTTTATTCCACACTGGAAAACTTAATAAAAACAAGTCTGGTCATTTTTAATATCTCAATTCTTCAGTTATAATTCGACAGTCCATTACATGTACATGTATTAGGCCCCGTTCACATATACAGTCATTATATATAATATATCTACTCATATATTATTAGATAATCAGAAATATTTTATTAATTAGAAACCTTAGTCTTCCATCGTATATTAATAACCCGTCAAACTTTAATAAACAATATAGACCAAATTCATTGTATATGACTCCGCCCCGGGCCCACAGTACAATCAAGGACCAATCAAATGCACGCACCGTACCTTTGTTAACCCCCGGCCTCTTTCTTTAAACTTCGTGTGGGTCCTGCGGGCGATCACCGTCAGATGTCGGCCCATCAGATCGACGGCTCCTATCGATTTTGCTCCATGTCCTGGTACGATATATAACGCGCGAAGGTGCACTTTAAAGGGCGGTTTTGAAATGGGTCCCTTGCCACGTGTTGATTCCTGTATGGAATCGCTCCAATTCAGAAAATACCACCTGCTCCAGAAAAGCAGTGCGAAATGGCAGGGTGGTTCTCGGCAATCTGCGTTCACTGTTCATCTGGTCGTGGTTCCACTTCCTCCTACGCTCCAGGTTCCGGTCCGACACTTTTACTCCGGGTTCTATTCTCCTCCTTTAACCTCAGATTCTGCCCGTTATACATTAAAGGGTTCTTTTATACTTTGGCTCAGAGTTCCACCACTTCCTCGGTTCCGTCTATCCTTATGCAGAGTGCACACAACCACTCCTCAAGAGCTCATGTGTTCACACGGAGTTAATTCGACCATTACACAATAATATTAATTCAATGTCTCATATACAGAGATTCGCACTATACATAATTGCAGGGAATAATCAGCAAATGCACAATACGCAAGGTACTCCTCACACAGGGTTTAGACGACAAATGCACAGCTTCACTGAGATAATTTCCTCATATAATCCAACCAAGAAGACATAAAGCTATACATGAAACTTATTCACAATTATTACAATTCATAACCGGCCAGATATTCAGCTCGGTGGCCAATATTCTCCTATTCTGTTACTGAAGGGGTTCTCTGTCTCTTTGCAGCTCTCGGGCTCCCTCTCCAGTCCTCTTCTGCCATTTAGGCACTGCTCCAACTCATCCCCAAGCATATTAAGTCTTTACCACAGGGTTTTAGTCTTAAATCAAAGTCTATGCTCAATAATTGCTCAATAATTCATCTGCAAACTGTATTACACCCCTAATTCATGAATAAACCTCTGTATTACACTCCTTCAGGCCTTTTCAATTCCACTGCTCTGTCTCTAATTCCTTTTTCTTCCTGATCTCATAGCTGTTTTCATTACATGAAGCTCTTCTTACATTACTTCCATGGGGTCTATATATGAACTACTCTCCCCCTGGGATGTTGCTTCATATTTGTAACTGGTTAGATATTTGCTTTGTTTCCTAGAGCAGCTCCCCCTCAGCCTATGCTAGATTCATTATGTTATGGAGATAATAGGCTCCCCTTTTCTCTTTTCTTTCCATACTTTATTGGGGTTATTCATAATGAATGCTATTCCTTTTGATTCATAGTTTTGATTGATCTGTTTTGATTCCATCATATGTCTAGAGTTCTTTAATGTATATGGCAGATTACAATCTTTTGCTTTGTGACCAAGTTTGAGGCATACATAACATCTTATTTGACCAATGTGCATTTGAGCTGATGTATAATGCTTTGTTCCCCTTCTTGAATACATTTTACATTCAACAGATTTATGTCCAAAATTATTGCATGCATAACAATAGCCATGGAAATGATTTGTGTACCTGATGGAAGATTGTCTTTTCCATTTTATTGCTTGAGGGGTTCTTCTCTTTTGCTGCATCCTTTGTTGATTGGACTAAATTTGTTTTGTCTTGCAATATGTTGCATTATGTCCTGGTTTATGACAAGAGAAACATGTGATATTTTTCATAGGAGGAAAGAACCTCCTTTGACAACTTCCAAATTTATTCACTTCATCTTTAGGAGCATGTGAGCCTTTAGCAGATGATTGTTTCACCCTCTCATTCTCTGTTTTTTCATGTTGCTGCTTGATTCTGTTTGTTTCCTTACAAATCTTGTTCTTGCAGGCTTCTTCTTCTGTGGGAATTTGCTGAGCTGCTTCACTGTCTTTTACAGCTTTCACAAAAATAACATTCTTGTTATCTTCAACCTTGGACTTACTGGTTTCACCTTCATATCCTATCCTAGTCTTTATAAGAGGTGACCTTTGTGCATTTAGAATCTGGTCCAACTGTTCAGAGCTTTTCATTTGAGGAGTATTCATTAATAAATCTCTTTGGGCCTTTTCTAATTTCTTTCTTATGCTCACTACTTCTTCTTCCAGTCTCTCACATTCCATATTTTTCTCTTTCATTTGTTGCTGCAAAGTGTCTTCTACTTTCTTTGCCTCTTCAAGCTGTGTCTTCAGGCCAATAATTTCTTTCCTATCTTCATATTCTTTTTCATCACATATTTGTACCAATCTCTTAAGGTCTTTGTTTTCATTCTTCAATTTTTCTATTTCAGTCAGAGCTGTGTCAAGTTTGGGTTTTTCTTCAGCTGCAATTTCTTCATGGCTCTTACTACCATTCACACTAGCAGGTGCCTCATTTGATTGGACATCTTCTTTTTGACATGAATTTCTCTTTTTCTTAATTCTCTTCTCCTTCTTGACAATGCAATCCTCGGTGTCTACTCCATAGATGAAATGCAATCTGTCCCAGATTTCTTTTGCAGAGTCTAGATCCATTATCAACTCAAGGTCCTTGTTATGAAGACTGTCATATATCACACATTTTGCCTTGGCATTCCTCTGTTGTTCTTTCACCGTGGGGGAGTCTGTGTAATAACCATCACATACAAGCTTCCATACTTCAGGTTCATAAGCTAATAATCCTGTTTTAACCTTATCTCTCCATTCAGGAAAGTTTGTTGTATTTAACACAGATATATTTTGATAGTCCATGACTTAACCAGATATCCTTCAAGCTATTAAGCTTACACCAAAGGAACCGGCTCTGATACCAATTGTTGAACCCTTAGTTAAACTGAGAGGGGGGGGGGGGGTGAATCAGTTTAACACATTCATGGAATTTTAAAAACATACTTTTCCTTTAAAACTTATTTTACTTTATTAACACCTTCATTTCATGATCAACATAATGTGTAAGAAATCTTTATTTATGAGCATCAATTAATAAGAAGATTAGCTAATGTACTAGCAGTCTTAATATGTTAGCAGCAAGTATTAGCAGAATAGATATATCATATCAACACATAGACCCCAGATATACGTGGAAACCCATAAAGGGAGAAAACCACATCATATTATTGTTGTGATGCAAAGGCAAGCTCCAACTCCCTCTCACCATTGTTTTCTGCAGGCACCAACCTATAGGAGGCTCTATCCTCAATTCTTCAAGCTACAACTTGCAAGGAAGCACCAACTCCCTTCTATTTTCTGCAGGCACCAACCTACAAGAGGCTCCTACCTCAATCAGCTACAACTGACATTTTATCAAGCTACAACTTGATGTGGAAGCACCAACTCCCATCTATTTTCTGCAGGCACCAACCTACAGGAGGCTCCTACCTCAGTCAGCTACAACTGAAATCTATCAAGCTACAACTTGATAGGGAAGCTCCAACTTCCTTACTCTTTCAAAAGAAAAACACTTGCTGATTTACCTTGGATATCAGCTCTGTTCTGTACCTTCTTCTCTGTTGTTCATCAACTCTTATATCAGACCTGCATCATCTCTGCTCAGCCCCTTCTTCTTCTTTGCTCAGCTCCTCCTTATTCACATTCTTCTTGCAACTTGCTTATTCTCTTCAACTCTCTTTAATTCTGCTGCACACTCTTTTCTTCTCTCACTCCTTTTCGTCAACCCTATCCCCTTGGATATTACCCTGTTTTATACAAAAATAGCTTCATGGCTGTTTGTATTCCACTGGGAATTCGAAATGGATGGCCATGTCTCTTTGCCTTCTGCCTTCTCATCTCTTTTCAGCTCACTCAGAAAAATGTAACTGTAGGTGCTTATTTTAATATGACAGTGGGATATTTGCTCTCTTCTAGAGACTTGCCAATGCATCACAACAATATAAATTTAAATAAAACATTTACATTCAAATTTAAATGAGAACTCCAGCTCATTCGTTTTGTCTCTTGGCTTGCTGCGCATTTGTCTTTTCTCTGACTGTGTCTTTGTCCCTTTCTCTTCTATGTATGCCTTTCTGTTTATGGCTGTTGCGTAACTTCTGTATTTGTGTAACTGCATTTTTCATTTTTATATCAGCGCTTTATATATAAATGAATCTGCTGACTGTAATTCTAGGCCATATTCCAACGCTTTTCATGCCACGAGTGTCTTGTTGATGTGGAACATTCCGCAAGCGGAACAGACATATATCACAGTCGTATATTAATAATCGCCCTCCCATTAAGCTGAGGCCCGTGGGTCTACAGACCACGCAGCATAGTTTAATACCACCGCAACAATGTTATATATATACATATAACAGCGCCCTTTCATATATACAAATAAGTAATTTCAACTCTTGGCATACATACACACTTCCTTTTTAAATCAATTCTCAGCGTAATATAGTGAAGACATATTAAACATATAAGAACTCCTTTTGGGCCCACTTAACACACTTCCCGATGCAATGAGTCTTCTCTGAATGCTATTTATCGCTCCTGCTCCGATTCCGATTCGATATGATTCCAATCATCGCAATCGGCGATCAACACAATGCCATAATATATATATATATATATATACCTTTTAATACCTGCTCCAATGCGATGCAAATCGGCGATCGCAAATCGCAATGTTTGAATGCCAAACCGGTTAATTGTTCCACAGCCCGATCCGATTCAATCGGATATCGCCAATCGCCTGAATTGATATCACTCAACTATTGCAGCTCCAATGTGCTCCGATTGCGATTCAATTCGAAATCGCCAATCGCCTGAATTGATGTCACTCAACTATTGCATCTCCAATGTGCTCCGATTGCGATTCAATCGAAAATCGCCAATCGGTAATTGCAATGCGCTTCCACCTTTGGACTCTTCACATTTCCAATCCGATTGGGGAGGGGTCCCACCTTATAAAACTTTGTTTTATGCGCTCCATAATATATATGCCTTGGACCTTTGGTTCTTTTTTTTTCGGGATTAATAATATGAAACTTATAATAAAGCGCTCCTTTTGTACATATTTATGCTTTGACCTTTGTTTATATGATGCGCTGCACATATATGTAAGGTGATGGATATATATATATATATATATATGTGTATGTATCCTCCATCGGGGTAGGCAATTCCTGGAATTTATGTGCCTTGCCGCTTGGGGTTAAGCGATTCTTGGAATACGGTTCTGTGCAATTCCCAGAATATTTGTGTTATGTATAACACCGATTGGAGTGTGCGATTCCCGGAATATTGTTCTGCCTTATATGCGTAACGCCCGACTTGGGGTATGATTCTCGGTATTTTATAACTGCTCTGCCTCTGCCTCTGCTTCTTCTGTCGTTCTGCCTCTACTTCTGTCTCTGTGATAACGGCTCTGCCTCTGCCTCTGCTGCTTATGTCGCTCTGCCTCTGCTTCTGTCTCTGTGATAAAGGCTCTACCTCTACCTCTGCTGCTTCTGTCGTTCTGCCTCTGCTTCTGTCTTTGTGATAACGGCTCTGCCTCTGTTATATTCGCTTCCTCTGCCTTCATTTGCTTCTTGGCTGCCTCCATTGTATTCGCTGCTTCCTTTGCCTGTTTCTACTTCAGCGCTGCTCCTTTGCCTGTCTCTGCTTCAGCGATGCCTCCTTTGTTTCCTTCATTTGCTTCTTTGTTGTCTTCATTGCCATGATAACAGCTCTGTCTCTGTAGCTATTTGTCTTACGCTCTCTCTTTTATTTCATCTGCTCCTTGACTGATGCTACTCCTTAATTCTCCTTTTGCTGCCTTTGCTTCTTTAAATGAACTTGTCTCTACTGCTCGACCCTCTCTACATCTTGCTGCTTTGCTGCTCTCTTTTCCTTGTTGCTTCCTCAGGTGTTCCTCCTTTGCCATCTTCTTTGCCTTATTGCTGGTTCAGGTGCTGCTCCTTTGTGCTCCTTTGCCATCAATGACAACATTTCCAACAGGAAACACCTGTTCCGAACCCCAGGAAGGCCTATATGACATCAAGGTAGACACAATTGTAAGGCTCTTCTTTATTTAAGTTAATACAAATAAATCCATTTTTCTCAATAAGCTGTCAATTGATTGGTTTATTTTATGGATTCTTTGATCACCATAATGGATATGATTTATGAATATATGGTATGCAGGTGCTATTTGATGTTTGTTTGTTTGTGATTGCAGATCTTCGAAGATAACTCTTTCGGGTGACTGAAGGACTAATACTACAAACAAGCGTTGGATTAAAGGTGAGATCATTAAACCTTCATAGCATTTAATTATGAATCGCAATATATCTAGAGAAAGATAGTTTTGTTTGTTCGTTTATTGCTAGCTATCCATAGGACACTTGGGAGGTCTGTCTTGTCCGCAAGAATGACTTATCCATCCAAAATTAATATTATAAACTTAAGGAACAAATAAACCCAAGTGTTTAATATTATAAACCCAAGGGAAAAATATTATAAACCTAATTGATAAAATAACACAAGTGATAAATACTAAAAACACAAGGGATTTATATTAAACCCGAGGGTTAATATTATAAAACCTATTAAATATTTATACCCTTAGAATATGAATCCTTAGATCAGTAAATCCAACAGATTGATATTACAAACCCAATGAAGTAATAAACCCAAGGGATTAGTATTAAAAAACAAAGGGTTTATAAACCCAAGGGAATACCATTAAACCTAAGAGATTAATATTATAAACCCTTAAGTGTATAAACCCTCAGATAAATACTATAAACTATGAAATGAACATGGTTGACCATGCTTTATTTAAACATTGAGAAAATCTTTGTCACAATGTTACATTGGACCAAGGTTGGTCATGATTGGCCATGGTTGATTTTCATATTAAGACAATCTTTGTCACAATGTGACATTTGACCATGGTAGACCACGATTGACTATGGTTGACGATGATTGGCAATGGTTGACCATGGTTTATTTTCATATTGAGACAATATTTTTCATAATGTGACATTGGAACATGGATTAATATTAAACTGTAGTACTAATATTTGACCCTTAATATTGGCATTTAATAAACCCAAGGGACTTAAAAACCCAAACGATTAACAAATCCTGGGAATTGATATTTTAAACTCAAGAGATTAATAAATCCAATGGATTAAATGATAAAACAAAGGAATTACTAATATTATAAACTTAAGGAACAAACAAAATCAAGCATTTAATATTATTGGGATTTAATAAACTAAAGGGAGTAATATTACCAACCCAAAGAATTAGAAAACTCAAGGGATCAATGTTATAAACCCAATGGATCAACAAATCCAGGGAATTATTAATTTTATAAACAAAATATATCAATAAACCCATGGGATTATTAATATTATAAACCCAACATAATAATATTATAAATAGAAATTATTAATAAACCCAAAGAATCAAAAAACACAAAAAAATAATATTAAAAACACAAGAAATTAATAAATCCTAAGAATTAATATTTTAAACTTAAGAGATTAATAAACCCAAGGGATTATTAATATTATAAACCAAAGGGACTAATAAACCCAAGGGTTTAATATTATAAACTCAAGGAATTGGTGAACCCAAGGGATAAATATTTAAAACCTAAGGGATGAAAAAGCCCAAGGGATCCATATTAAAAACACAAGAGATTAATAAACCTAGGAATTAATATTTTAAATACAAGGATTGATAAACTCAATTGATTATTAATATTATAAACCAAAGCAATCAATCAACCTTAGGGATTGTTAATATTATAAACCCAACAAATTAATAAACTAAATGTTCAATAAACCCAATGTATTGATATTAAAAACCCAAGGGATTAATACTAAAAAAACCAAGGGTTTATAAACCTAAGGGAATAATATTAAACCTAAGAAATAAAACGTTAGATAAATACTATAAACCGTGAAATAAACATGGTTGAAAATGCTTCATTTAAACATTGAGACAATCTTAAAAACCCAAACAAACAAACTAATATTAAAAACTCAAACAATTAATAAAGCCTAGGAATTAATATTTTAAACTCAAGGGATTAATAAACCCAAGGGTTACCCCGGATGCGGGTGAATTTAGTTGATATGGAGAATCAAGGTGGTCTGGTCGGCGCGTGGCAAAGCCACATGGTAGCCGGCCACCCGCATTCATTTCGCCCCGGATGTATTAACTCCATGGTTTATCACCCAACTCGGCATTCAAGCCGGTGGGGAAGACGAGGCCGCTACCATTACTCAACGCCGTCCTCCTCTTGCAGACGCATTCTCGCCTTCTCGATGGTTCGATGCTGGGTTCTGCATTTTATCTGGACTGTCAAAATGCATAATTCTATCGCTCCTCTCGGCTCTGGATGTCCTCCGGAGGCCAAGATTGCCAGCTCCCGAACTGCTTTGGGTCGAAGGTGTAATCTCCACTGCTGTGTGGAATTCATTCCTGGCTCACATTATTCTCAAAGCACTTTGTGCCCCTGGCTTCTTGTAGGTCCGACTCAGAATTTCTCGCCTGGTCCGCCTCTGCCTCCTCCGCTGCTTTTCTCTCCACCCCGGTTGCATTCTCCTCGCAAGAAAATGCCTCGGCTTCGGCACAGGCTCAGATGCCGCAGAGGCAGCACCCGAGCCAGGCCTGCTTCCAGGCGTCGCTCCCCCTCCAGTTCGAGCTCTCCGGCTTCTGACTCTCCTCGTCGCGCTTCTCCTCGAGCCTCGAACAGGCGACGAACCTTGCCGGTCCATCACCCTCCCTCTCCTCCGCACGATGCTTCTTTCCCTTCGCCACCCACTGAACCTCGCAAGGTTGAGTCTGCCCACCTAGTCAATCCGGCCACGGCTTTGTTTCACTCCCCCTGCCTCACTTCCCAGCCCATGGTGGTGGCGACAATCACTGTGAAGTTCAAGGAGCTCCCTCAATTCGGTTCGATGTCCCTGTCTCCGGGTGTTCAGCTCCGCCCACCTGAGTCTGACCAGGCTTTCCACACAGCTGCGCAGAACTGCTCACGCGACGCTGAGGGAGGCACGCATGGAGGCGGCAGTACCAGATTCACAGGCACGCCCATGGAGCAGAACGAAGCAGGCGCGGTAGCGAATCCCACTCAGGATGATGATGATTATGGATATGGATGCCGAATCGAAGAAGAATCCCCCTCCGACGATTATGGTATTTAGGATTTTCAGTTTTTTGAATCTTTCAGGTCAGAGTTCTTGTATGGATGGAGTCTTCAGAATTTCTGGCCTGTGGGCTTGTTTAACCACTGTTACCGTCCTAGGACTAAGTTTAATGATGGTTCATACTGCTACAGTTTTCAGGTTTTTTGTGTAATGCTGGTTTCCTCCCTTGAGGCAGCAATTAAACTCATATCACGCTGGTTTCCCCTTGCGGGCAGCGCCTATTTTGATATTTTGCTGAAACTCGTCCTGCCTATGAAGGCTCACCTCTGTATGTACCATATTTTCTTACAGTGATAGAATTTAGTCTTATTTAGAAAAAAATAAAATAAACCCAAGGGTTAAATGATAAACCAAACGAATTATTAATATTATAAACTTAAGGAACAAATAAACCCAAGCATTTAATATTATAAACCCAATAAATTAGTAAACCTAAGGGGAAAATAGTATAAACGTAAGGGATAAATATAAATATTATAAACCAAAGGAATTATTAATATTGTAAACTTAAGGAAAAATAAACCCAAGCATTTAATATTATAAACCCAAGATATTAGTAAACCCAAAGAAAAATATCGGTGTTATTGAGACAATTTCGAGGTCCGTGGTGCATGGTATGGACCATAAGGATAAACACTTGGCAATCATGCAGAAGGTACATTCCCCCTCGACCAATGCACTCATCCAAGAAACCATACTAGCCAAGTGCGAAGCAGGTAAAGCATTCGAACAAAACCCATTGACAACGGAACCTGGTACTAAGTTTATCCCTGGCTGTGGTAGTAACGGCGATGTGTGGCCACTGAGTCATTATAAACAAAAATATTTATAGGTTGTTTAGGGGGCATCATCATTGGAGCTGGGCTCATAAGATTTTTGGCCGAGTGTGGAGCGGCTAAGGGAGAAAGCCCTTGTGGGAAGGTGGCAACACCTCAAAATGTCGGGGGCACAAGTGAAGGACTGGGCAGAGGAGGTCTGGTTACCAATGTTAAAATATAGACACAAGGTGAGTCTATTACATTGTTGGTTGTGCTTCCATTTCCTCTGCCAAGAGGATGCTCAGCGCATTTTGATAGAGCTGTGGGTGGGGTGGGGGGGGGGGGGGTTTCTTGATTCTTCAAAGATAGAAAGCGGGATTCAACTATTTGGTTGACATACCAAGGCATAAATTATTTTGGATTAAGCTTCCCGACTTACCCCTCTAACTATGGAACGAGGTGGTAGTAAAAGAGATAACCAACCGCATCAGGAGGTATTATTTCTGCAATGGAGACAACCTCAGACAACTAGATAAGATACTTGCCTGGGTCATTGTGGAATTGGATTTGGGGCGAGGGCTATTGGAGGACCTAGTCATAAATTGGGGTAATTTCTCTGTAAAACTACTAATTGACTAGTGGGGTCTGCCCTTTAGGTGCCTTAAGTTCCACCAGGTGGGACATTTACATGTTGTATGTCATTTCTCTGGGACACAAAAGGGAGGATATGGTATCCTAGGGCTTTGTGCTTGACTGGATTGTGGCACTCTAACTTCTTTAGAGGAACACAAGGGACACTCGCAACCGGCGCAGGCTATGAAGGATATGACTCAATGCGACACCTTACAAGATAATTCAAGCACATCCTATAATTTGGTATTTGACTGTGATAATATCTGTAATCACATATCTTAAAATGTTAATTAATTTTCGAAATCATTTGTGGATGGCCACCTGAGTAGTATGAATGGTGTTAAGGGTTTGGCAGAGAATTTTTTGGATGCGACATGTTCTCTTGGGCTTACCTTACCGAAATGTAGTCTTGAGCCCTCCACTAAATTTGTTATATATAACCACCCTAAGCCTTGTTTGGTGACTATTGATGTGGGTTCAAATGTATCTTTATTAGTTTCTCGACCTCTGTCAGAGATTTTTTATTCCACGGAGAAGGAGGTAGTGATTGTTTGCCGTGATAACCCTACCATACCCTATATGGGACATGTGTTACCTAGTGACAGTCTAGGGAGGGGTGTGTGTTTCAAGTGGGAGGGCGAGGACATGAGGGATTTTCCCAACCCGCTAGAAAGTAGGCCTGCATTGGCATCGAAATGCCCTGTTCTCCTAGAACATGCTACAAATTCTATCCATTTACCAGTTCATAACTATCAATTGAGGGTCTTTCATTCACCCCCTAAGGAGCGTGGTTCTGGAAATTGTGTTTTACAGCCCATATCTCCAGACTGTGAGATGTAAGCCATAATTAGGGATTCAAAGGATATGGTTTTTTTGGAGATCAAGAGGTATTTATTTGTGCCTTCTGATAATTTGGGTAATCCATCACAGACTCATTTTGTTTCACATAGGAAAATTCATATGCCCAGATACAAGAAAGTATCAGAATGTCGCCCCAGTTATTTTCTACAGAATCTAGATAAGGCTCTCTATCTTGATGGAAATTTCATGGTTGGGGTGGTTTCGAGTTCAGTTTTTAAAAGCTTCCAAGCTCATAAAGGGGATAAGCATGTTACAAAGTTTCCCCCATGATCATATTATCCTTAAACATTAGGGTTTTGGGAGTTGAACCCAAAATCAACTCTATTCATGGTTTGGTACTTATGTACAAACCATATGTCATTTTTTTTAAAGACACAATGCTCGAGGCTGAGAAATTATGGAATTCTATGTTACAGGTTTGTCCTGGTTGGCATGTGTGTGCATTAGATGCATGTGGGTTGTCTGGCGGGTTGGGGGTAATGTGGAACCCTAGACTATTGGAGATAAATGCTGTTAAAAATTTTTCAGGCATTATCCTAATTGGTTATGACGGGGTCAAGACAGAGGATTAGATTCTTAAACATTTATGCTCCATATGCTGGTCGAAAGGGATTTTGGGAGAGAGTGATCAATTCTGGGATGTTGGGACTCAACTCTTTTCTCATGGCTGGGGATCTGAATTTTTCGTTGGGGGTTGATGAAGTTTGGGGGGACAAGGAAGGGGCATATCCCCTCACAACATTTAACAAAGGGTGGATGGAGGCATTTTCCATTGTTTATTTCATGCCGAATATCTTGGCACTTACATGGAGGAATGGTAGGAAGGGGGGGGAGGGAATACCAAAAAGGCATAGGTTCCTTCTTAGTTGAAATCTCCTTAATAACCTTAAGGAGGTGAAATATTTTATTATTCCTTAGAATATGTCAAACCATGAGCCGATAATGATAACTTGGAATGGGATGGGGTATAGGAGGGCTTACCCATTTAAGTTAAATCCTTGCTGGTTTAAATTGGAGGAATTTAGACATCTGGTTAATAGGATATGGAGCACACATAACAATATTAGTGAAAAGTATCCTATGATATCCTTCCAACATAATCTCAAAAGGCTTAAATTTGAGACTAGGAACTGGATTGCTACGAAGAAAATGGAGGAGTTAATTTTGTTATTCCAGATAGACAACAATATTGAGAAATTATATCATACAAATAATCCATTATATTTCTCAGAGGACTACTAAGATAGAATTATTTCGCTGGAGGGGCATAGGAAGGAGATTCGGAAGGGCCAGGAACATGATATTGAACAAAAGAGCATGGCTATTTGGATAGAGGTTGGGGACAAGAACACCAAATATTTTCATAGGAAATTTAATTTCAAGAAGAAGAAAAATTTTATTAAACAGATCAGGGAAGTGGATGGGAATATCTATACTTCACAAGACTGCTTAGAATAGACGACAATTAGACATTTTGATGGAATTTTCTCTTCCAGGACACATCGATATGAAGATCAAGCCCCATTTATTGATATAATCCCGCCATTGTTGTTGCAGGAGGATAATGCTAATTTGGGTAGATTGACATCCAACGAGAAATTGTGGTCAGATTGATGGACTTTGCGAAGAACAAAATTCCTAGGCTGGATAGCTGGGGGGTATAGTTGTTTATATCTTTTTAGGAGCTGATACTCCAACATTTACTTAAGGTGGTAGAAGAAATCAAGACTAGGGGATTTATCATTAGGGCCATAAATGTTACATTTATCGTGTTGATACCAAAGAAAAATGATCCGGAAACCTTCGAAGATTTTAGAACCATTTCTTTATGTAATGTCTAAACTGATTTCCAAGAGGCTTAAGCCTATGCTGAATAATTTCATTACAGAGGAACAATTTGGCTTCTTGGAAGGGAGGCAGATCCAAGATGCAATTGAAATTTCACAAGAGATGATACATTCAATTGATAACCATTCACAACATTCATGCCTCCTGAAGGTTTATTTATGTAAATCCTACGATTGAATTGATTGGGATTTTCTTTTAGTGATTTTTATCAAATTGGGTATGAATACTGAAAACCACAGATGGATTATGGGATACAAAGACAACAAACATTGCAGTAATTATTAATGGCCATCCATCAAAATTATTCTTTGCATATAGAGGTTTGAGACATGGTTGTGTGTTGTCGCCTATAATTTTTCTGTTGGTGATCAATACTCTTAGTAGGAAGGTGAAGGCTATTAGGGAGAGTGGTATTATCAAGGGGGTTAAATTTTCTAGATAGCAGTGGGTGACACATCTCATGTATGTAGATGACCTAATATTTGGGGGGCATACTAATATGGAGGAATGGATTTCTATTCACAGTTCTATAAACACATTTGGGGAAGTTGGGTTACACTTTTTTCCATTTTTTGGGAAAAGAATATCATTTTTAGAAGTTCTTCAACTATTTGCAAGCCAAAACAATTTTTCTGTTTAGAATTTCATTTTACAATAAAAATAAAACTTGTCAAAATTTTTATTAGCTTTCTATTACTTATTTTTTGGAATTTTTTATTCATATTTGATATGTCAACTTAGCAATTATTCGAGTCTGTATTCTTTAACAATCAAGGGATTCATAAAAAGTCATGTTGTTCAGTGCTAGTGTTTTCTTTGTTAACTTGTTGTTTTTGAGAAAAAAAATATGTTGCAACAATCTAGACAAATTCTACTTTAATATCGTTATATTTACAGAAACAACTGATGCATATCATAATTACTATAATTTTTTAAATAGAAACAATATGAAAAAACTACATATTTTGAATATGTTTAGTTCAGTGTCAAGTTTCTCAACATATTAGTTATAAACTAAAAATTTAAAATCTACCCATTACAGATGATAGACCAATGTAATGCACCATAAAATTTTCAATTTTTTTTATAGTGTATTTTAGGAGATACATAATTTTTATTTTACTGAATCATAATGACCTTCAGAAATTTTTTGCACCCATTTTATTAGAAAATTAATTAAAATTAGTAGAATATCTAAGGAATTTCATAAAAGTTATATATGCTAAAATTAGATTCAATTATGCAAATTCTAGTCTTGGTTATAAAAGTTAATTCATCAAATTTGATGGATTTTAACCATTCCAAAGTTGAAGAAATGTGTTCAGAGCTGAGCTGTAGCGTAGTTTCTGACATTTTAATTCAGCTGAAATTTTACAGTAGTTCGACCGAACTTTTTTCGGCATCCCATCTCATTAATTTTAACAACAGAAAAGTATGGCTGAACTTTTGGTTGATCATTCCGTCGGCCACAAAAAAAAATCGATGAAGCCCCTCCAAAAAACACATTTCACAAACTCTATAAATAAACGAAAATCGAATCACTATTTTTGCACATTTCTTCATTTGGGCTGAATTTTCAAAGGACATTTTATTGACACACTTTTTTTTAGATTAAGTGTTTTGGGCTCAAGTAAATCTTTTGTGATGATTTTTTAAAGTGAGTTTTTGTCTAAATTTTTAAAGTGAGTTTTTTTTGCAGGATTTATAAGGTAATTTTTTTAGCTTCATTTTCAAAAGATATTTTTTTGGTGGGATTTTTAAAGTAAGTGTTTTGGGATGATGTAAGTCCTTTGTGCAGAATTTTTAAAGTGAATTTTTTTTTTTTTTATTAAGTCTTTAGTGATGATCTTTTAAAATGAGTTTTTGTCTAAATTTTTAAAGTGAGTTTTTCTACAGGATTTTGAAGGAAATTTTTTGAACTTCATTTTTAAAAGACATTTTTTTAGCAGACTTTTTAAAGTGATTTTTTTTTAAAGTAAGTGTTTTGAGCTTGATGAAAAGAGATCCTGGGGTATCACCAAAATCCCTTTTCATGTAAAAATCTCGAACCTGGACCTGTGGGTTATGGGCCCACTAAGTCCTGTCGGAAGCGTTTTAAAACTTTTAAAACGTGGATCTTCATTAAACATCGAACCATCCCTTTATTACATAAAATAGCGTTTGAATGCTTTTTAAAATAACCACCACAATATTACAAAATACGTGCTAAGATCCCACGACAGTTCTAACAATTCCGATCCAAGTAATCGGAAGTCACACATTGCAACGACTTGAATGCCAAAGCCCCGATGTAATCACAATTCTGATCCATACAATCGGCAATCGACATGATTACAATGCCAATTATCACAAGTTCGTGGCTCCTATCCGATTGATTGGCAATCACAAATCGGCTATTTCAACACTACCCTCTCTTTTCCACGATCCAAAGTTCCAATCCGACTGATCGGAGATCAGAACTCGACAGGATTGAATGGTATTTTAATTATGGTTGATTCTACAGCGCCGATTCACCTTTAAAACCATTATATAACATTTCTCATTCGGATCCATCGTTGCATGGAACACCATCTTTATTCCGATCGATTCCAATCACTTGATCTTCCTTCGCGCTGCATGTTGTCTTCAACAAACAATCACATATACACGATAGTTCGATCGCCATCGATCCTCAAGTGATCGATGGTCGATCAACAAGCTCATGACACGGAATTGACTCAATTATAAAACACTCATTGCATATACAATTCACACTCGAACATGCTTTTATATATTATACAAAACAGTTACAAATTAAGGCCTTTCAACCTTAGAAACGAGCTCACGCTCGACTACATCTTGCTCAATCACAATTTCCTCACAAAACAGATATTTTTTTCACACCCCTATCACATTACATTTATAAAAAAAACCTTAGATAGGAAGGATCGATCCGATCCTCTCCTTATTTTTCTCCAACGAAAACTCTTCAAAATACATGCACGCAGATAACAATATCCATCTAATCCTCTTTAAATCTGTTTTTAGAGCAGATTTTCCTCCCTTCGTTCAGCTCGACTGTCCACGTCTTCCTCACTCTGCTTTGAATTCCTCTTTAATTAAGGAGCGTTAGATGCTCCTGCATCAGACTCCCGAGGTACAAAAATTTTATGACCTCCTGGTCATATACTTCTCCTGGTCCTTAGCAATTCTACTCACTGCATTCCTCCAGTGAAACTTCTTTCATGATCTTCTGTGAGCTGCAACCAACCTCTGCAGTAACAATCTCCTCTGTTACATGATACCTCACCAAGCCCTTCGCACTCGGTCTTTTGGCATCCTTCTGGTTCTCTTCTCTGGAACCAATTGAGCACACCTTGCTCTAGGTTGCTGCAAATATTCTCACCTTCCGCTGCCACCATCTACACGACGGTAAGACCATAAAATCTCCAGCTTTAACAAAACTGTACCTCTTTCCCCTTCTGCTTGCATTCTTCTTCCTTCTCGCAGGAAATCCTTTCCCTGCTCTGATACCACTTGATGAAAAGAGATCCTGGGGTATCACCAAAATCCCTTTTCATGTAAAAATCTCGAACCTGGACCTGTGGGTTATGGGCCCACTAAGTCCTGTCGAAAGCGTTTTAAAACTTTTAAAACGTGGATCTTCATTAAACATCGAACCATCCCTTTATTACATAAAACAGCATTTGAATGCTTTTTAAAATAACCACCACAATATTACAAAATACGTGCTAAGATCCCACGACAGTTCTAACAATTCTGATCCAAGTAATCGGAAGTCACACATTGCAACGACTTGAATGCCAAAGCCCCGATGTAATCACAATTCCGATCCATACAATCGGCAATCGACATGATTACAATGCCAATTATCACAAGTTCGTGGCTCCTATCCGATTGATTGGCAATCACAAATCGGCTATTTCAACACCGCCCTCTCTTTTCCACGATCCAAAGTTCCAATCCGACTGATCGGAGATCGGAACTCGACAGGATTGAATGGTATTTTAATTATGGTTGATTCTACAATGCCGATTCACCTTTAAAACCATTATATAACATTTCTCATTCGGATCCATCGTTGTATGGAACGCCTTCTTTATTCCGATCGATTCCAATCACTTGATCTTCCTTCGCGCTGCATGCTGTCTTCAACAAACAATCACATATACATGATAGTTAGATCGCCATCGATCCTCAAGTGATCGATGGTCGATCAACAAGCTCATGACACGGAATTGACTCAATTATAAAACACTCATTGCATATACAATTCACACTCGAACATGCTTTTATATATTATACAAAACAGTTACAAATTAAGGCTTTTCAGCCTTAGAAACGAGCTCACGCTCGACTACATCTTCCTCACTCACAATTTCCTCACAAAACAGATATTTTTTTCACACCCCTATCACATTACATTTATAAAAAAAACCTTAGATAGGAAGGATCGATTCGATCCTCTCCTTATTTTTCTCCAACGAAAACTCTTCAAAATACATGCACGCAGATAACAATATCCATCTAATCCTCTTTAAATATGTTTTTAGAGCAGATTTTCCTCCCTTCGTTCAGCTCGACTGTCCACGTCTTCCTCACTCTGATTTGAATTCCTCTTTAATTAAGGAGCGTTAGATGCTCCTGCATCAGAGCTGAAGTAAGTCTTTTGTGTTGAATTTTTTAAGTGATTTTTTTTTTTTTTTAAATTAAGGTTTTTGTGATGAGTTTTAAAGGGATTTTTTGTCTAAATTTTGAAAGTGAGATTTTTTTTTTGCACGATTTTGAAGGAAATTTTTTGAGCTTCATACTAAATTATCATGGGAAATCAAAGAAATTTCAAGAGAAAATATGATCGAACAAGAATACTTGAGGCTCGTAGCGAATACGGGAGAGAATATCACAAAAAAAGGAAAGAAGAACACTCAGATATTGAAAGGGAAAATCAACCTCAATTAGAAGTTGAAGCATGTATGTAAATGTAAATATTATAAATGACATTTAAAATTTAAATAACTTGTATTGTGAAACTTAATTTTTATTTGATGAACTAATTTGAAAAAAATGAGTTTTTGTCTAAATTTTTAAAGTGAGTTTTTTTTTTTGCAAGATTTATAAGGTATTATTTTTAGCTTCATTTTCAAAAGACATTTTTTTGGTGGGATTTTTAAAGTAAGTGTTTTGGGATGATGTAAGTCCTTTGTGCAGAATTTTTAAAGTGATTTTTTTTTTTTAAATTAAGTTTTTAGTGATGATTTTTTAAAATGAGTTTTTGTCTAAATTTTTAAAGTGAGTTTTTCTACAAGATTTTGAAGGAAATTTTTTGAACTTCATTTTTAAAAGACATTTTTTAGCAGACTTTTTAAAGTGATTTTTTTTTTAAAGTAAGTGTTTTGAACTTAAGTAAGTCTTTTGTGCTGAATTTTTTAAGTGATTTTTTTTTTTTTTTAATTAAGGTTTTTGTGATGAATTTTAAAGGGATTTTTCATCTAAATTTTGAAAGTGAGATTTTTTTGCAGGATTTTGAAGGAATTTTTTTGAGCTTCATACTAAATTATCATGGGAAATCAAAGAAATTTCAAGAGAAAATATGATCGAACAAGAATCCTTGAGGCTGGTAGAGAATACGGGACAGAGTATCACAAAAAAAGGAAAGAAGAACACTTAGATATTGGAAGGGAAAATCAACCTCAACTAGAAGTTGAAGCATGTATGTAAATGTAAATATTATAAATGACATTTAAAATTTAACTAACTTGTATTGTGAAACTTAATTTTTATTTGATGAAATAATTTGAAAAATAATTTGCAGTGTAAATACTAAACAAATAGAGATATTCCTCATAACATTGATGATGATATAGAAAATGTAGAAATACCAAGTGAAAAAGATAATGAACCAATGATTGAAGATGCTGAAAGAAATTCAAGTGAATAAATTGAATCACCAGGTATGTATATATATTTCATGTGTGTTATTGAAATTATACATATTTATTAATTTTTAAATTTCATTCAAACTATATTTTTTAATTTAATTATTTATTGAATATTTAAACCCATTTTGGACATCTAATTTTCATATGTACAGATGAAATCAATATCAATGATGAGATGTTATAAAATGTTGACACTGACACATATGGATATAAAAAATCCAACCATGTTATACAATATCGTGTTAATCACATTATTGATATGTTCTTCAAATATGAAAATGTGGCAGTTCAAGCCCAAATTTTGAGAAGTCTCATAACATCAAAGAAATTAAAATAATCTATGACTCTATTTGGTATTTGAAAATCAATAAAAGATAAAAAAATGAAGGAAATGTGATACAAAATATAATTAATGTTATAAAATTAATTGGAAGATCTAGAAAGAAAAGTGATTTAGATGCACGTAGAGAAGTACAAATGGAAATGGTTACATCAAGTACTAAAGAAATTCGTTTGGTAAAATTGATGGCAGAAACATTAGGGACCTCACAAAAAACATTGCACAAACAACGAAAATTTTGATTGCAAATAGATGTAAATGATGAGCTCACTTGTTGGACAATTATTTGTAATCAACCATACAAAGATAGACTTGGAGGTTATGTTAAAAAAATAATATATGAATATTGTATGAAAAATTTATGTATTTCACCAAAAGCAAGAGATGTGATGTGGCGAAGAATAACACGAGATCAATACAAGGAACATTCGAGACATATCTTGGACACCACTCAAATAGAGTTGTTCAATAATTTCATAGAAGAGAATCATGAAATTAATGTCTCAATCAATGCTTTTGTGCAACAAAAACCATGATATGCTAAACCTATCATTGTACGCGACACTTGTTGTTTTTGTTATCATGTGGAATTTCAATTATATTATGACACGTTCCTTAATTTTGGTAAAACATTTTGGAAAAATTCACCTCCTCCATCCACTATACATGATTTCATATCCCAAATTCTATGTGCAAGAGAAAGTCATAAATTATTTTACCAAAAGAAATGTGGTGGTAAAAAATGTGATCATTGTGAAAATTTGACTTTATTCACAACAAATATTCTGTTGATATAAATGATCAATCATTGTCCAACATAAAAGTGAAATGGAAGAGATATGAATATATTTATACATTGATTGGGTCAAGTAGTACTACAAGTACTAAAAGGATTGATTTACAAGAAGAAGAAATTTTTGTGACAAATTTTTTGAAGAATTTTGAGGATGAAATTTATAAATACACCAAGAATTCCCATAGAGCTCGATTGTAGGACTTACAATTCAAAAAAACCTACGAAAATTTTCCACTAGGGATCATTTTGTCAATAGTTGATTTTGCAGAGAATTACACATTTGTTGCACAAAATGAAATAAAGAGTGAATATTATCATTCTGACCAAGTCTCTATGCTTGTCCATATTCTATATAGACACGTTGAAAAAAGTGTTGATCATATAAAAAGAACCAGTGAAAATCGGCATGTTATTAAAGAATATCACTTTTATATCAGTGATGATCATACACATGATACACATTTTGTACAACATTGTCTTGATAAAATTTATGACTCATTGAAAGGTCGTGGGATAAAATTCAATGAACATTGGATATGGTTAGATGGATGTGCAGGTCAATTCAAATCTTCATGACCATTCTTTTGGTTGTGTCATTTTCATATGAAAACCCACATTAAACATTGTTGGAATTTATTTGAGACTGGTCATAGAAAAGGAGAACATGATGGTGCAGGGGCATGTATAAAACGAGTACTTTGAAGATATCAAATGGACCACTCTACACACCGAATTGGCTCAACTGAACAAGTTGTTCAATGGTGGATCGCTGTACTAAGCCATGAGACTAACCCATCAAGGGAAGTACAAAGGTACATTTACATATATAAAAATTAACTTGCCTATATATATATATATATATATATATATATATATATATATATATATATATATAGAGAGAGAGAGAGAGAGAGAGAAATTTAATATATACAATCTAATTTTTATTAATTTTCTAATTTTAAACATTATTTATCACAATGATTATCTTCGATCATATATAAATTGCATTTTCAATAACATATTTATATTCTTGTTCGAATTTTCGATATATGTTTTTTTGGCATATTTGGGTTCAAGATGTAGATAGATTGATATCAAATGATGCCGAAACAGTAAAAGAGACTCAAAAAATTTATTCAATTAAAATAAAGGAGTACCAAAATGTATTTGCATTTGATAAAAGAAAATATGTTTCTGCCTTGTTTGCATATAGGACACACAATCCAATGATGTTTGTATGTATGTAAAAGTTTGGAAACATACAAAACTAAATACAAAGGGGAAAATTCTAGTTGCAAACTTTGAAGAAATGAAATCAGAGGAGACTATAGTATCATCTGAAGGTGATCAATTTTCTGATCTTGTTAGAGAAGGTAACATTTCAAATGATTTCAAATGATAGAGATATAGAAGTAGATAATAAAATCAAGTACATGTTAATTTTAAAGTTAATTTTTCATGTTAATTATGATATAAATTTATGTACATTTGTTTTATTGTGAAGAAGATGTTTTTGTTGTAGTTGCACCTGCTAACAACCTAGAAAATGTCAAGTATTATTTGATGTGGTGCACTGAACGAAAGATGAAATTATTGGAAAATTATGATGATAATGGGTTTATATATGAAAGAGGGTCTATTATATTGAAAGGTTATTTTTTCCAACAAACTCATCAAAGTGAGTGTATTGTTTACTTTCAAGACTATCAATCTGATGTCATAAGTTGTCAATATAGTCACTTGGTCTATGCAGCGTGCTTAAAGTTGATAGAAGTTCAATCAAAGAAAAAAATGAAAGTTAAGAAATGGAAAATGTCAAAATATGACCATGAACGGATAATTGAGAATGGAATTCCATTATAATTTTTTTGATTGAACTTCCCAACACTATCTTCTCCTTGGATTCATCTTTGAGAACTTACAGTTCAAGTACAAATTGTTAGCCTTTCATTTTGTGCCCTCTTAGGTCGTACATTATTAATAATGTATTGAGATACATAAATTAGTTATATGAATATTTCATGTTATATACAAGAGTATTGAGGATTTGATTCTATTGATATTGTGTTTGCATGCACACAACAAGTAATTTATATACATACATACATTCTCTGGTCTTAAATGATTTCATACATGAATGTAATTTTTAATACATGTTAGTTAATTTTATGTCATGATTGAAAAATGTATGCATATAGCATATTTGATAATGCAATTTTAAGTTATGAATGTTTTAGTCATCTAAAACAAATTATAAGATTCATTCAAATGCAAAATGTGTACCGCGTTTTGTAATTTTCAGTTTTACTATATTAAAAGTTAAAACTATCAACTAACATCCATAGTATCCTTCCTATGTACATTAATGAAAAATGTTGTATACCATAATTTTTAATACAATTTTAAAAATTTATGATTGTTTTAGACAGATCTATGTACCTAAAATTCTATGATTGTTTTTAGACATCTATGTAATGTATATTAACATGACAAGAATGATTTCAATTGCAAAATGTATGAATTAAATGAAAATTTACTTTCATTGCTACATATTCATGAACTTAAATATGCATTTAACCTTTAAAATCATCAAAATACATTCACATCATGCAAATTGTGCATGGTCATGTTTTATAATACAACTTTATATTAAAAGTTAACTATCACCTTTAATAGACATCTACACGTAATTATAACATTCATGTCCAAATGCATAATGTACCACATGTGTGTTTTTTAATTTGCAATTTCAATCTAGATTCATTTTAAATAACAAGTGGCAATCCAACAAGTTAAACAAAACATAATCTTATTAGCTACTAACATTATACCAACATGTGATCACTGATCACATGCAAAATATAATAGCTAAATGCAAATGTACTTGAATCATTGCTACATACTCATGAAATTAAATATGTAAAACCATCTATGATTTTTTAAAATGACATGATCATGCAAAATGTACCTAAATATCACCTTTAATAGACATCTACACTTAATTATAACATTCACATGTTCAAATGCATAATGTACCACATGTGTTTTGTAATTTGCAATTTCAATCTAGATTCATTTTAAATAATAAGTGACAAAACAACAAGTTAAACAAAACATAATCTTATCTTCTACTTTAACATTATAATATTTCACGTGATCACATGCAAATGTAACAACTAAATGCAAATGTACTTCAATCATTGTTACCTATTCATGAACTTAAATATGTAAAACCATCCATGATTGTTTTAAATGACATGATCATGGAAAACGTATATAAATATCACCTTTAATAGACATCTACACGTAATTATAACATTCACATGTTCAAATTCATAATGTAGCACATGTGTTTTGTAATTTCCAAGTTCAATCTAGATTCATTTTAAATAACAAGAGACAAAAAATCAAGTTAAACAAAACATAATATTATCATCTACTAACATTGTAACAACATGTGATCACATGCAAAATGTAACAACTAAATGCAAATTTATTTCAACCATTGTTACATATTCACGCACTTAAATATTTAAAACCATCCATGATTGTTTTAAATGACATGCTCATGCAAAATGTACCTAATTATCACCTTTTATAGACATCTACACATAATTATAACATTCACATGTTCAAAATCATAATGTAGCACATGTGTTTTGTAATTTGAAATTTCAATCTAGATTCATTTTAAATAACAAGTGACAAAACAAAAAGTTAAACACAACATAATCATATCATCTACTAACATTATAGAAACATGTGCTCCCATGCAAAATATAACAACTAAATGCAAATGTAATTCAATCATTGTTACATATTCATGAACTTAAATATTTAAAACCATCTAAGATTGTTTTAAATGACATGATCATGTAACATGTACCTAAATGTCACCTTTAATATACATCTACTAATTTCGACCTAATTCCTTCTTTCATTTCTTCATTCATTATCTTGTCCTGAAGATGGATACTCATTGGGATTCGAAATGTCGACAATTGTTCTATAACACTATGGAAAATCCAGATAATTATTTATTAATTGATAACCACAAGACCTTAAAAACCGAAATTGTGTCCCTGCACAGAGGGGATTCTTGGAAAGATATATGTTAAGTATGAGGGGTTTCCGCAGTGCATTATATTAGATATCATTTTTGGGATTCAACTGCGTTAATTTAGTCATTCATCTATGACCATTTTCATGAGAGGTAGTCGTAACTGACTAATTTCTCATGATTTTTGAATAGTCCACTTAGCACTCATTGCATCGGGTGATGCTCATAGGGGTGAAGAAGTGGGATTGAAACTAGTGAAATGAATCGCATAGCATCAATAATCACTTCCAAGGCTTGCAACCGATAACCAAGACTTCTTGGGAGGTCACCCATCCCAAAACTCCTCTGGCTCAAGCGCGCTTCACTATGGAGTTTTCCCCACAATCAAGCCCACTTAGCTTGCTACCCCATTTTCAAAACCTTAGCAACTATTGTGCCTCATGAACCATTCAAGAAGAGATCCCTTTACTCTTAGTATTTTAAGTATGAGGGGTTTCTGTAGTGCATTATATTAGATATTCAACTGCATTAATTTAGTCATTCATCTATGACCATTTTCATGAGAGGTAGTTGTAACTGACTAATTTCTCATGATTTTTGAATAGTACACTTAGCACTCATTGCATCGGGTGATGCTCACAGGGGTGAAGAAGTGGGATTGAAACTAGTGAAATGAATCACATAGTGTCAATCATCACTTTCGGGCTTGCACTTGATAACCAAGACTTCCTGGGAGATCACCCATGCCAGAACTCCTCTGGCTCAAGCATGCTTAAATGTGGAGTTTTCCCCACAATCAAGCCCACTTAGCTTGCTACCCCATTTGCAAAACCTTAGCAACTATTGTTCTTCATGAACCATTCAATAAGAGATCCATTTACTAAGGTTCATGATCCCTTCTTGAATGGTTCATGAGGCACAATAGTTGCTAAGGTTTTGCAAATGGGGTAGCAAGCTAAGTGGGCTTGATTGTGGGGAAAAATCCACAGTTAAGCGTGCTTGAGCCATAGGAGTTCTAGGATGGGTGACCTCCCGGGAAGTCTTGGTTACTGTGTGCAAGCCCCATAAGTGATGATTGACGCTATGTGATTCATTTCACTAGTTTCAATCCCACTTCTTCACCCCTGTGAGCATCACCCGATGCAACGAGTGCTAAGTAGACTATTCAAAAATCATGAGAAATTAGTCAATTATGACTACCTCTCATGAAAATGGTCATAGATGAATGACTAAATTAACGCAGTTGAATCCCAAAAATGATATCTAAGATATATGTTATATTGAGAAAGCTAGAATGAAGATTGAAAGAATGGCTCTATTAATTCCGAGCTAATTCCTTCTTTCATTCCTTCATTCATTATCCTTTCTTGAAGGTGGATCCTCATTGGGATTCGAAACGTCGAAAATTTTTCTATAACACCGTGGAAAATCCGGAGACTTCTTTATTTATCTACACCTAATTACAACATTCACATATTCAAATGCATAATGTACCACATGTGTTTTGTAATTTTTAATTTCAATCTAGATTCATTTTAAATAACAACTGACAAAACAACAAGTTAAACAAAACATAATATTATCATCTACTAACATTATAACAACATGTGATCTCATGAAAAATGTAACAACTAAATGCAAATGTACTTCAATCATTGTTACAAATTCATTAACTTAAATATTTAAAACCATCTATGATTTTTTTAAATGACATGATCATGAAAAGTGTACCTAAATATCACCTTTAATAGACATGTACACCTAATTATAACATTCACATGTTCAAATTCATAATGTACAACACGTGTTTTGTAATTTTCAATATCAATCTAGATTCATTTTAAATAACAAGTGACAAAGCAGCAAGTTAAACAAAACATAATATTATCATCTACTAACATTATAACAACATGTGATCACATGAAAAATGTAACAACTAAATGCAAATGTGCTTCAATCATTGTTACATATTCATTAACTTAAATATGTAAAACCATATATGATTTTTTTAAATGACATGATCGTGCAAAATGTACCTAAATATCACCTTTAATACACATCTACACCTAATGTTCATTCACATGTTCAAATGCATAATGGTTTTGTAATTTGCAATTTCAATCTAGATTCATTTTAAATAACAAGTGAAAAAACAACAAGTTAAACAAAACATAATCTTATCATCTACTAATATTATAACAACATGTGATCACATGAAAAATGTAACAACTATACAAATTTTAAAATCATTCAATAAAAGTAAATGTAACAACTATCTAAAATGTAAAATATGTCCAAAATTTATATAATTCAATAATAGTAAATTTATAACATGTGTACTAGATATAAAAATGTTGTCAAGTAAAATGTTACATGATTCAAGTTATAGAAAAGTAAATATAGTTCATGTACTATAAAAAGACTATCAAATAAAATGTTGTGCATCAATTTAAAGAATTTGGCTGAAATGTATTTTCCATCAACCTCCTTGTGCTCTCATCTAAAGAATGGGGGACCTGCACAACATGTGTAACTACATATATATACATGTTTAATAAATTTATGTATGTATGTATTAAACTTAAATTTAATGTTTTAATGAGAATGCATAAAAAAACAAAATGGTTTTTTTTTTTTTTTTTTTAATTTCATGCAATAGCTCATATAGTTCACCCTCCATTTTCTCGTGTTGGCTCCAATTGCATATATATATATCAGAAATTTATGTATGTATTAAAATTAAAATTTAATGTTTTAAAATTGAATGAGAATGTAGAACTTCATAAAAAAAATGAAAAACAACAAAATTAAAATTTCATGTAATACCTCATGTAGTTTCCCCTCCATTGTCCCGTGTTGGCCTTGCATCGATGCATCCTCCTGGATAAAATGTACTATATATATATTAAAATTTTGCAAATTAAAATGCATAAACTAATGCAATTTATTAAAAAATTGTTAGACAACTTCTTCAAATTGTTTGTATGATCTTATCCTGATCATCGACTCCATCGCTAAAGTCCTTGTAGAACAGAAATCATCTCCACAAACCTAAAATTCAAAAAATTTAAAACTGTAAAATAATTCAAGATCTATCTCATTTTTTAATGAAACTTTCACTTCAATTTATAACTTGAAACATAAATAAAAAATTTAATACTTGTGAGAGTGGATTATCTATCCTAAAAGGGAAGAAGAGGGTGGTTACATGATGGTGCCCAGCCCTCAACACAAATCTGCGTTCAAAAACTTAGATTCGATTGTTTGAATAAAAGTTTAATACAGATCACAAATTAATTTTTGTATGGTGGGCTATGTCATGTGATACATTACAGATGTAATAAGTGTGAATTTAATATTTCGATATTGGTGGTGTCGTATGATACGATGGCAGATTCGTTTTTAATTGACAATCATTGTTGATTTATTTCACTTGTCCTTGTGGCTGGCTTGTGATGGACACATGTCCAACTCCTCGCTTTGTGTTCTCCCATGTTATCCAAACCCTACTCCACTCAGTCAGCATTCACTTTAATTTGCTCGAGGATTTTGTTTGTGTTTGGCTCTGCCGTTATGGAACTTTTTTGGTTCTTTTTGTTCTGCTACTATGGCAAGGATTTGCAAAAACCTTCATGCCTCTTCAAAGGACTTCAACAATGGCGTTTTTTACTGGTTTTTTCTTCTATTCATTCCATCCATAGATGTTTTCTTCTGGAATTGTTTCTATTTTCTGCCTCCAGGTTTGCTTGTGTTTTTAATTGGTTCTTCCTTGCACTTATAGGTCGAAATCACTGGGGGCTTTCTCGGCATTTGCTTCAGCTTGATCCTTTCTTCGAAGGTAAGCTAACCATCCATGATTCAGTTTCTCTACATTTTTTCCAAATTTCTAATGTCTTTTCTCCTTGTGAGTAGGCCCTTGATGATTTTCAACCAAATATTCTCTTTTGTTTGGCGTTTATACTTTCCGGTAAGTCTCATTAAACAAACCCTCTCGTTTTCATTCACTCAGTCTTCAATTATTTGCAAAAATCGCTTCCAGAATATTAACTTTTGATTTCTTGTCTTTTGCAGGTATAGCAATCTTATCCATCTTCGATTTCTCGTCTCCACTGTTATCAACCCCCAAAAATGGGTAGGGTCATTTCCCTTGTGTATCTTTGGTAGCTTGTAGTCAAATTGGTTGTAAATCTGGGCTTTCGTGCCTCTTATCTTGCTGTGGACTCTATTACGTTTGGTCTGTTACCAAAGTCTCTTTTCTGGGTAATCGTTCTAGGGTTTGTAAACAGTCTTGCATTCGATTATTGTTCTAGTTCTATGGTTTACTTGTAATTTTTCTTTTGGATATGAGCGTTGTTCGCTCGGGGTTTCAAAACCCAGTTCACAAACTTTTATATGCAATGTATATGATTACAGTCCTTCGGGACTCGTCTACAGAGGCAAGAATTTATTTATAAACATTGAAATTTTTGTTTAACTCTGTTAGTTCGGGAAATACTTGTAATACTTAGAATTGCTTGTAACGTTTGCTGGTCGCATGAATATCTTTGAATTTCTATTATTTGGAAAACTCTCCTGTGAGTATATGCTTCAATTTTCTCAACATTGTAATCCTTCCAACGCCTGTGCGTAAATTTACTTCTGTTCACCTTAATTACAGTTACACATTAATTCTATTTTAACATATACAATGATATTAAAAAATAGATAGGAAAATATATCAGTATTGACTGTAGAAAATAATTCACAGATGGATTCTTTTGTAAGATCTCTTGATTCGTTTTATTGTCTTCTCTCTCTCTTGCTATGATGGAAAAATCAACCCCTACAGAATGTATTTTTCTCCCTTTGGTACTACTGTATGAAAAAATTTTCATTTTGAAACCGCCAACAATTTAATTATGGTTACATTCTTGATTTTTTTCTTTTAATCTAGGAATGACTTTTAAATATAAACTAAAAGTAACTTTTAAGTGAAACTATAGAACGTAAATGACTATAAGGCCCTAATGATGGAATTCCTAAATAAAACAATATAAAAACCCAGGTGCAATGATCTGTCAACTAATCAATTGTAACCTGTAAGACAAACACCTGTTTTTCTGTTTACCCTGAGCTAGATGCTCCTGCATCAGGCTCCCGGGGTAGCAAAAATTCATGGCTCCGTTCCATGAGTTCTTCAACAGAATAGCTTGCTCGTTGTATTTGTGCTGCGTCAAGCCATGAACTATCCTCAATGGGATGGTTCTTCCACTTGACAATGTACTGTAAGTACTCCTTCCTGCGAGTGCACTTAGCTACCTGGGTGTCGAGAATGCTCTTGATCTCAAGGGGCTGAGCCGTGGGAATTTGCCTCATCCAAGAACCACTTTCAAACTGGTTGTCCTATTCTGGCCATGCTACTCTATCGTCTTTAGGACTAGTAGTATATGGAAATAGATCTTCCACATTGAAGATGGGCGAGATGCCTATCCCTGGTGGCAGCTGTAATTCATAGGCATTGGTAGAAAATTTACAAAGAATTTTACAGGGGCCAATATTTTTAAACTTCAGCTTGTTATATTCTCCCTTAGGAAAATTTTCTTTGCATAAATGTGCAAGAATTTCGTCCCCTACATTAAACTAAACTTCCCGCCTCTTTAAATCTACTTTCTTCTTGTATTTTTTACTGTTGTCCTGTAATTTTGACTTCACCTGCTCATGTAAATCGCTCATTTATTGGGCGAAATCTTCCCCGTCAGCACTCCTTCTTTCAAAATTTCCCAAATCTCGTAGTTCATGCACTCCACGAGGATGCATTCCAAACAGAACCTGAAAAGGACTGTATCTCGTGCTACGATTTGGTGAATCATTATAAGCAAATTCCGCTTGAGCAAGTACACAATCCCACATTCGTTAATTTTCACCAATCAAACTTCGTAGCAGGTTTCCCAAGCTCCTGTTCACCACTTCTGTTTGCCCATCAGTCTGTGGGTGATATGCGAAGCTGAAATTTAACTGAGTGTCCAACTTCTTCCACAGGGTACGCCAAAAATGTCTTGTGAATTTCACATCCCTTTCGGAAATAATGGACCTCGGTAGACCATGCAATCTGACGATCTCCATGAAAAACAAGTGTGCTACGCGAGTGGCATCACTGGTCTTTTGACAAGGAATGAAATGTGGCATTTTAGAAAACCTGTCTACTACCACCATCACCAAGTCGAACCCTCGTTGTGTCTTTGGCAGACCCAAGACAAAGTCCAAGTTGACTGAGTCCCATGGTCTACTTGGAATAGGCAATGGTGTGTAAAGTCCTGTATTTTGGCTGTGTCCCTTCACCAATTGGCACACTTTACATCTAGTCACATATCGCTGCACGTCCCTTCGCATCTTTGGCCAATAATAAAAATGTCCGAGCTGTAATAAAGTCTTGTCTATGCCTAAATGTCTGGCTAGACCTCCACTGTGCTTCCCCCGAATAATGTTCTCCCTCATCGACCAGTCAGGAATGCATAATTTTCCTCCTTTGAATAACAACCCTTCCTACAAATTATATTCCAGCCATGGACTATTGTTCCTTAGCAAAGGGTTTTGACAGGCTTCATAAGCCTCCTTAAAATCTGCATGTGTCTGATACAAGTCTTTCAAATGCTCAAAACCCAACACTTGTATCATACTCTCCTGTAAGAGAAAAGCTCTTATACTCAATGCATTTGCCACCTTGTTGGCTTATCCACTAATGTGTTTCAACACAAATGTGAAACTCTACAAATACTCAACCCATTCTGCATTCTTATGGTTTAGTTTGTGCTGTTGCATAATATACTGTAATGCAGAATTATTAGAAAATAAAACAAATTCGTTACCTAATAAATAGTGTCTCCAATGCTTCAGTGCTTGGACGACAACATAAAATTCTCTATCATAGGATGAGTACTTTTGCTTGCTTTCATTCAACTTTTCACTGAAATAAGCGACCGGCTTGTCGTCCTGGCTAAGTACTGCCCCAATGGCTGTACCACTAGCATCACAACGAACTTGGAATAATTTGTTAAAATCAGGCAACCTCAAAATCGGTCTTTCAGTGATTTTCTTCTTCAAAATATGAAAACTTCTCTCTGCTACTTCTGTCCAACAGAAAGGCTGATTTGCCTTTTTGATGGTGTCCAACATAGGTGCGCATATTCCACTAAAATCTTTGATAAATTTTTGATAAAAATTTGCCAACCCATGAAAAATTTGAACCTCAAACAGATTCTTTGGGGATGGCCAGCTAACAATAGTTGCAACTTTTTCTGGGTCCATCTTCAATTCATTCTCTGCAATCACAAAACCCAAATAATGTTGGGTGTGGAGCCTGATTATCTTATTTACTTTGTATCACAGCATTGGACCCCTGTACCTTAAATGGGGTGGAAACGCCGCCCGTAATTAATCACTGCCGTGGGGGATCCAGGCGAGGCGATAGTGACTTTATGGAGCCCCGCCCTGGCAGGGGGTTTCAGGGGCAGCGCCCCTGAAGCTAAAAACATATGTAAAATTGCCTTGTAAAAGTATAGTAATTTCAAGTCAATCTAGGCTGTTCATTAGGCGGATGATCTGACGGTAGAAGTTATGTTTAGTTTAGGGTTTTTTTCCCTACAAGGAAACCCCTCTCTTTGTATGAGGGTATTGTATTGCGGCTATGTATTGTATGCGTATTCTCAGAGCGAGAAACAAATAAGGAGACTGTGAGAGAGAACAGAGGATATTACAGTGGATCTACTATAGGTTTTGTCTCTTCATTTTGTTGGATAATAGAAAGGAAGGACTGGATGTTCGGGGTGGACATAGCCCAAACTGCGTGAACCACGTATATCTGTGTCTCTCTGGTTTTATGTGTTTTGTGTGCTTGTATTTTCCGCATATTTTATGTGTTGCATTGCTCCGTAATATATAATTTTCTAACAAATAAACGAATTCCTTCTGAAAAAAAAGTACATTTTTTCAGATTTATCAGCAACTTGTTCTGCTGCAATTTCTCCAACACACTTCGAACATGTTGAAACTTTTATTCCTTAGTCTTGCTGAAAATCAATATATCATAAAGATAAACAATCAAAAACTTCCCAATGAACTCTTTCAGCACTTTGTTCATCAAGCACATAAAATTACTAGGGGCATTACTCAATCCGAATGGCATTACCAGCCACTCATACAGTCCTTCATTTGTCTTGAAAGCTGTTTTCCATTCATCCCCTTCTCGAATTCATATCTGGTGGTAATCGCTCTTTAGATCGATCTTTGAGAAGTATGCTTCTCCACTCAAGCAATCCATCATGTCATCCATTCATGGCAATGGGAATCTGTATCTAATAGTGATTTTATTAATAGCTCTTGAATCTGTACACATCTTCCATTCTCCACCTTTTTTAGGAGCTAAAACGGTTGGAACTGCACAGGGGCTCAAAATTTCCCTTATCAACCCTTTGTCTAACAGTTCCTGTACCTACTTCCTGATTTCTTCATTTTCCTTAGGACTCATTCGATATGTTGCGTTGTTTGGTAGACTAGCTCCTGGTATAAAATCTATATGATGACTGATACCTCTCTTAGGAGGCAACTCATCTGGCAAATCATCCACTATAATGTCACTGAAATCTTACAACATGTCTTGGATTTCTTCAAGTACATCTATAATTTTAGTATGCAATATCACTGTTTTTTGCCTCCTTACAACAACATATTTGATTTCATTGTCCTCGATCTACTTTAACAATTATTTTCCTCCCACTAACAATGCTTTGACTCCACTAGTTTCTGTTGTCTCTTCTTCCTTGATGGGTACAAGCGTATGCTTAATCCCATCCTTAAAAAACTTGTAACATTTTGTCTTCCCATCGTGCACCACTTTCCTGTCATACTGCCATGGTCTCCCTAATAGTATATGACACACGTCCATAGGCATAATATCACAAATAAATTTATTCTTATATCTACCAATATGGAACTCAACTTCACACTGCTCATCAACTAGTTGATGTCCTTTCTGTAACCACGACACCTTGTAAGGAGTGGGATGTTTCAGTCTCTTCAACCCCAATTTATCCACCATTTTTGTGGCTACCAAATTATCTGTACTCCCACTATCAATTATCAGTTTGTAGCATTTACCATGTGATTTGAAAACTTTCTGGAATAATGCTTTTCTCTGAGTTGGTTCAGCTTCCTCTTTTGTTGGTTTCAGCAACACTTTATTCAGCACTAAGGCCTCCCCTGTTTCTGGTACATTATCTACCTCTTGGGGTGGTGCCTCTGCTTCCTCCATCTGGGAAACATATGTTCCTCTTCCTCCTGTTTTTTCACCTTCAAGACATTCATAAGACTTTTTCCCCCACTTATGGCACTTATAACACTAGATAGCAGCTCCTCTGCCTCTGCCATTACCTATTCCACGCTAATATGGCCTTCCCCCTCTGGTGTTATTGTCTTTTTATGTTGTTCCTGGAGTCTTTGAACTGTTGCCTTCATCACTAGGATTGGTAGCTTTACCTCTGCCATAAGCTCGTCCTTTCCCTCTGCTAGATCCTCCTCCTCTTCTAGCATTTTGCTTCCTGTTTATTTTCTCCTCTGCTTTAAAGGCACTCTGATATGCCTCATATATAGTTCTAGGTGAAAGAATACTTATTTCATCTAGTATTTCCCACCTTAATCCATTCACAAACCTTGTTCTTTTTTCAGGGGTGTCTTCTATATAACTAGCTCTTAAATTTACTCTATAGAATTCTTCAATATATTCTTTTACAGTCAACCCCTTTTTTTTCAAATTTTGTACCTGCCTGTACATAGCAATCTAGTAATATTTGGGTAAGAATTTACCCTTCAGTTTAGCTTCCATCCGAGTCCATTTCTTTATAGGTTGCTTGTTCAACCTCTTCCTCTCTGCTTGGACACTATCCCACCATAAGGACGCATGTCCTTTCAACTTGGTGGCAGCGAATTTAACTTTTTTATCTTCGCTAATCTCCTCATAGTCAAAATATTTATTCAACTCACTGAGCCAATCCAGCAACACCTCTGCTGATAAATTTCCATCATAAGTCGAAAGCTCATGCTTTGGCTTACTACTTGCTAACAAAAATGACCTAAACATTATGAGTTCAGGTCCTTCTCCATCTAATCCATCTGTTGTCTCTACAGCTTCTTCTTCACTGTCATCTCCTCCCTCAGGATCTCTTCTTCTTCCTGCCTCTACTGTTGCCAAACAGGGATTCAATATTTGAATCTATTCCCAGAATACTTCATCTGCTACTCTTCGAATAGCTCTTCCTTGACCTCGTCAACCAAGTTCCAATTATTCTAACACATAGCCTTGCTCTGATACCAAAAATTGATGGTGCCCAGCCCTTAACACAAATCTGCATTCAAAAACTTAGATTCGATTATTTGAATAAAAGTTTAATACAGATCACAAATTAATTTTTGTATGGTGGAATATGTCATGTGATACATTACAGCTGTAATAAGTGTGAATTTAATATTTCAATATTGGTGGTGTGGTATGATACGATGGAAGATTCGGTTTTAATTGAAAATCACTGTCGATTTATTTCACTTGTCCTTGTTGCTGGCTTGTGATGGACACCTGTCCAACTCCTCGCTTTGTGTTCTCCCACGTTATCCAAACCCTACTCCACTCAGTCGGCATTCACTTTCATTTGCTCGAGGTTTCTTCTGTGTTTGGCTTTGCCGTTATGGGACTTTGTTGGTTCTTTTCGTTCTGCTACTGTGGCAAGGATTTTCCAAAACCTTCGTGCCTCTTCAAAGGACTTCAGCAATGGCTTTTTTTACTGGTTGTTTCTTCTATTCATTCCTTCCATAGACGTTTTCTTCTAGCATTTTTTCTATTTTCCGCCTCTAGGTTTTCTTGTGTTTTTAATTGGTTCTTCCTTGCACTTATAGGTCGAAATCACCGAGGGATTTTTCGGCATTTGCTTCAGCTTGATCCTTTCTTTGAAGGTAAGCTAATCGTACATGATTCAGTTTCTCTGCATTTTTTCCGAATTTCTAATGTCTTTGCTCCTTGTGAGCAGGCCCTTGCTGATCTTCAACCAAATCTTATCTTTTGTTTGGCGTTTCTACTTGCCATTAAGTCTCATTAAACAAACCCTCTCGTTTTCATTCACTCAGTCTACAATTCTCTACTAAAAATCACTTCCAGAATATTAACTTTCGATTTCTTGTTTTTTGTAGGTATAACAATCTTATCCGTCTTCGATTCCTCGTCTCCACTATTATCAACCCCCAAAAATGGGTAGGGTCGTTTCCCTTGTGTATATTTGGTAGCTTGTAGTCGAATTGGTTGTAAATCTGGGCTTTCGTGCCTCTTATCTTGATGTAGACTCTGTTACGTTTGGTCTGTTACCAAAGTCTCTTTTCTGGGTAATCATTCCAGGGTTTTTAAACAGTCTTGAATTCGATTATTGTTCCAGTTCTATGGTTCACTTGTAATTTTTCTTTTGGATATGAGCATTTTTCGCTTAGGGTTTCAAAACCCGGTTCACAATTTTTTATATGCAATGTATATGATTACAGTCCTTCGGGACTCGTCTACAGAGACAAGAATTTATTTGTAAACAGTGAAATTTTTGTTTAACTCTGTTAATTCGAGAAATGCTTTTAATACCTAGAATTGCTTGTAACATTTGTTGGTTGCATGAATGTCTTTGAATTTCTGTTCTTTGGAAAACTCTCCTATGAGTATATGCTTCAATTTTCTCAACGTTGTAATCGTTCCAACGCCTGTGCGTAACTTTAATTATGTTCACCTTGATTACAATTACACATTAATTCTATTTTACCATATACAATGATATTAACAAATAGACAGGAAAATATATCAATATTGACTGTATAAAATAATTCACAGATGGATTCTTTTGTAATATCTCTTGATTCATTTTATTGTCTTCTCTCTCTCTTGCTATGATGGAAAAATCAACCCCGACAAAATGTATTTTTTCTCCCATTTGTACTACTATATGAAACAATTTTCATTTTGAAACCGCCAATAGTTTAATTATGGTTAAATTCTTGATTTTTTTCTTTTAATCTAGGAATGACTTTTAAATATAAACTAAAAGTAACTTTTAAGTGAAACTACAGAACGTAAATGACTATAAGGCCCGTCACACAGTAATTTGTCACCGTCCCTACCATTCCCCGTCCCGCACAATGGAGGACCCATTTTGTGACCTGTGAACATTGTCATGCCTTGAAATCATCATCAATGCATTCCTCTAAGCATGAGCTTCAATTGCCCTAAAGACATCTCCTTGCAAAAAATCATAAAAACATCTCCTTTTGCATTGGCGCGGGCAGACAGTTCATCACTCGCGCCAATGAGGAAAATCCTACAAAGAGGTCGCGCCAACTGGCGCTCTGTCCCAGAGCAGCAGTCGCGCCAGCCAATTTAAGGAGTGTTTTTTAAATAAATATGGCGGAAGTTGTGTTTCAACAAACTCAGAAACCATTGCCTATCTTGAGTTGGGAGGTTTGGTTGCGGGAGTTCCATGGAAGGGAAGTGGTTTGCCACCTCCCATGGAACCTTCCTTGTTGATAGGGCCAATCCCACAATAATAGGGATCCCAACTCCCTCCTTCCCCATCTATAAAAGCCTGCTCAATTCCATGGCAAGCTAGTATGGAAGTGCCTAAGCTTTGAATCTCCAAATTCCCAAGAGCCTTTGTGCTGTAAGAGCCTTCTTTCTTCCCTTAAGGCCGACTCAAGTAAGGAGACTATCGTCGAGAGACTCTAGAGAGGTTTGCCCTTTCCCTAGCGAGCTTTGCGAGACGTGAACGACTGGAGACCCATCCGAAGGAGACCGCGACGTCAGAACATTGGTTGTACTCTCTTTCGATTGTTATTTAATGAATGATTATGGTTATGGTTCCACTCTGTTTTCACTTATGTTAATAACGAGTTATATCCTTTCTGACTGATATATAGTTGCGTATTCTGGATTTTATGCTTGTATTCGTGTTGTTTCTTACATGTGAAGGTGTCCATCCGCGGAGATCGTGGGAGGATCGTGATCTGCCGAGGCTGAGGAACGGGAACACTCTCTTCTACGGATCATAGCATTGGATTCCAGGTAGGCCTCCATCTTTGGTCTTTTATTCGTAACTAGGAACTTGCGCTGTAACATTTGATGACTCTTGCTAGACCCCTGCTGGGCTAGTAGGGATTGCCTCTATTCGCAGAGGGGATTTACCTCGCCAACAATTTGGTGACTCCACTGGGGAACGTCTAGATTTCACTGTCTCATTTAGATTGTCTCGTTTTGATTACTTTATCATTTTCCTTGCTTGGTTAGCCTTCTGGGCTGGGTTCTTTTGTTTTTTTTGCTTCTTGGTTTGCTTAGTTTACATTGATTTGCTTCTGGAGTAGTTCTTTCTTGTTTTTGGCTGAGAAACTCGATTGGCGCGCTTTTTAGCCCGATAGTCGCGCCAATTGGTGCTTGTGGCTTTTGTGTAGCCCGCGCCAATTGCTTTCTGGCGCCAGTTGCAGCCTTACAGTCGTGCCACTCCTGTAGGGTTTTTGAGTTTGCTCAGTTTTGAGCTCTCTGGGTCTGGTCAGTGCTTTTCTTCTTGATTTTTCGACTACCTGAGTGTGTTAGGGTCTTGTTTGACTGGGAATTTGCCCTCGTCCCTTGGTTGTTTTATTTTATCTATCGATTTCACGTTTTAAGCCCTAGGGCATCTAGTGGCTTTGTGTATCGAGCCCTCCTTGGGAGTTTTGGTGTTTCGTTTATCCAGTCAGCTCTCTGATTGCTCCGCTGCATTCTTTTAGTATTTGTTCACTGTTTTGTTGCGATTTTTGGGTGATTTCTCATTTCTTCATTCAAATTTTGTTTGGTCTTGCTTTGGGCCTAGATCACACGGTCTATTGGAGCCTTTGAGTCTGTTTCTTGGTTTTGAGAAACTTTGGTCGATTTGAGATCTGATTGCTTGTGTCATTGAGTGAAATTTGTTCATTTTGCTCTCTCAATATCGTTTCTCAAGTTGTTCTGTTTATTTTCACTTTGTTAGGTGTACCTAGTTATCAAACATCGAAAATTACAAAAAAAAAATCTCTTTTGCTTTTGGTTAATTAGTGAAAATTGAAATTTTTTGATTTTACTAGTAATTAGTGATTGAAATGGAAAATTTTAGATTTCATTAGTTGCATTAGAGATCTCATTGTTTGTCTTCCGATCATTTTGTTTGTGTAAAGACTCTCAACTCTTCTGTAGCTAGTTTTCATCGAACGAAATGGTCTGCTGTGGCATGTAGCTTTGCATTTAGTATTTTTTGAAACAATACATTCGTTAGGGCCTGAAAATTGAAACCTAATTGAAGATCAACTTTAAAATCTATTCAATTAACCTAAGGCAGCATTGAAATCTAATGAAACATATTTAGAGGTCTAGGCTAGAGACGTGTTCCGGCGTCTTTAAACCTAGCAGCTGTCGTTCGCCTTTTAGCTTTAGACAGCACTAGTACGGACTTGTGCTCTCCGTACCGTCGCGTATATAAAGGGAGACCCCTCTAGGTTTTCAATCCTTTATCCACAGGAAGCCGAGTCTGCCGCCCTATACCCGTGATACACCGAACACAACATTCGGGGAGATTGCCTGCACGTACGGAAATTCCTTGGTTGATTTCTTCTTCATTATTAAAACCAAGGTGTATATTGCAGTTCACGGTTATTTGGTACACCCTTTGTGCCTAGTATTCCTGAGCAGTCATTTGGTCTTTTCTAACTCCCTAAATTTGAAAAGACCGTCAAGCGCTTGTCCTTTCACGCTTGTGTCAAATCTGAAAGAGATAGAGTCATATTTTATCGTTTCTCGACTCTTAAAACATGAAACGGTGAAGTTTCTTATTTTTCAATGTGGTAAAAATTAATCACCCACGATTATACGCCCTGTTAGATATTGCTTGTTGACCGTTTGATCGTGTGTCTTGACTCTTTTTCAGCCCGTGTGTGGTTTTGAGTCTTGATGGCAACTTTTTCAGAGTTTACCAACCAAGGAATCCCCTCAGAAGGGAATCTTGGTCATTTTCCTCCTTTTGGGAATGTTGGTGCTCCTTACATGGCAACGTTGTCCCTTCCTGGGTTAACTGTTGGGTTGCCTGTTTGGTTGTTTTCAACCTCTGTGGTCCCAAATATCTCCGCTACTGTTCAATCAGTTCCTCCACCTGAACAACATCATGTTGATTCCAAGGTGGACCTCTCCCCTTCTTCGCCTGTTTCTGCGTCCTCCTCTTCTACTGCACCTGGTGAAAGCCTGGATTCGAGTAACCAGGTGGTTAAGAAGAAGAAGAAGACAAAGAAGAAGAAGTATGATAAGCGAGAGGCTAAAAGTGCAACCAATGTTTCTAAAATATCTCCTCTTGATAAACCTTCCAACCCTCCACGGAAAGTCAAGTTCCGTTGCATGTTGTGCATAGGAGACCATCTTCTTCGAGACTGCCCTGGCATTCCCAAGGTACTCGAAGTATGGTCCAACGGTTTCTCGCCGTTGCCTTTGGCTTCCGGGAGTCAGGTTGGGGGCACGTCTTCAGCTGCTGCTGGTAAGACTCCTAAGAAGCAGGGTAAGATTACCAATCCCTGTAAGTTGTGTGAAGGGCATCATGCCATTCACCTTTGTCCTTATATGGATGAAGCCAAGCGAGTTTTGGACAACTCAACTGTTTCTACACCACGCCTCCCGGCTGGTTATAAACAGCTTTCTTTGAGTTCTCCACTAGCTGATTCTACGATTGGTCAAGAGTCATCCTTGGTCGATCCCACTCCCCCAGAAATTCAAATTCACGAATCCGTCCTTGACCAACCATTGGTCGTAGGATCGGTTGAACTGGCCCCGTCCGTGGTGCACCAGGTCTTTTCTATCGAGAGTGGATCTATCGCCCCCCATTTCCTTCTGATTTCTTCAGATTCTTCAGACTTGGAGAAATATTCTCCTGTCCCTGTACTTCAAGAAGCTGCTCCTCCACCTCCCATGATGGAGGCTCCGAAGGATATCCCTCCCGCCTTCGAGATGGAGGTTATGGAGGATGCTCCTTCTTCCGTAACACCAGGGGAAGACCTTCTCGGTTCGATGGTATCCCCTCCGAGTAGTCTGGTCGCCTCCTTTGATTGGAGTCGATTTGCAGGATTCCGCCTTCCGTCTTATGTGCCTTTCGAGATCACAGTACAGGCTCTTGGTCTGGTCGTACCCAGCACCATTATAGACGAAGGTGCCTCTGTTAGTATTCTATCCTCAACTACCTGGCAAGATTTCGGTTCGCCACCGCTTGCGCCTGTTACGCTGAATCTGTTGACTTTTAACAGAAGAATGAGTCAACCGTTGGGAATCCTTCCAAGGTTACCTATTACTTTGGGAGGTAAAACCGTCCATATGGACGTGATGGTTGTTCCAGGCCCCTTGGATTTCAATCTTCTCCTGGGGCGCGATTACACCTATGCCATGGGAGCGCTCGTCTCCTCCCTTTTTCGTGTGGCCTGTTTTCCGCATGAAGGACGGATCGTGACCATTGATAAGCTTTCGTTCTTTGGTCCTAATGTGGCAACTGGTCCACCATCACCCCCTCCTGGTTTTTATCTACCCGTTGTATCTGCCCCACCGCAGGTCAACTATGTGTCTACCTACCCTGTGCTCGCACTCAGTGATGACGCCGTCGTGCATAGTGTACTGGGGGAATTGGGTCCTGATTTCCAAGATGTTGTTCTCCCACCTGGTGCGAGACTCTTGGAAACCATGACTTCTTGTTCATCATGACGGGAAGTCTATCGGAGCATGGTTTGTTTCCTTGCGTCAAGCTCCTTAAAAAATGAAATCAATTCTGTCGGAGCATAGTTCCTCCACTTGTGTCAAGCTCCTAAAACAATGAAACAAGCTGTTAGAGGATAGTTTTTTAGGTGTGTCAACCTCATTAAAATAATGAAGCACGGGCCTGTTCAATTCACGTTTTGTTAACATTAGATCAAATCTCTTGTGTCGAACCTTCACTCCATTTCCAATGGACTGAAGCTTGGGGGGCATGTTCCTCGATTTGAGACACCATGCTGGGGGGCATGCCTGTTTTCCTTATTTTCAAGCATAGTTTGCATATGTGTGTCCATGTGTGCTTTTAAGCTTGCATAAAAATGAAATGTGTGATTAGATACATTGTGTGAATACATTTCGCATTGGGTCGTTTGTTATGTAACTGATACATTAGATTACATTTGTATTAGACATTTGCATGACATATAAAAAACATCATCACATGAGAAAGATCCATCCAAAATAGTCATATGTATATATATATATATATATATATATGTGTGTGTGTCGAAATGTTTGCACAGTGTGCATCACGAAAGTCAAAATATACATAATCGTCTTAAATACATCCGGAGACGATATGTCTCTCAAAAAATATGTGTGGTATAATCCCTAAGAGCTAATCCGCATGGTGCTCATGATAGCATGTAACTGCACGCACTAAGCGTCTCAGGATTCGGTGGATCCGACTTGGAACTCCCACCGTATGACGCTGGTATGCCATCGGTACGTCCGCCAGCCGAGCATAGTCTGGGATCCCTCGGGCAATGCCCTCGAGATTCTGGATCAACTCCTCTCCTCCGGTGCCCTCTCCCTGAGGATCAGGGGCGAGTTGAGTCCTCCGTGAGATTGGAGACATCCCAGCTGGTCTCTCAGGTCCCACATCTGCATACATATATAAAATGTGTTAGGACGAATGTGTATTAACAAAAAAAACATAAAACATAAAAATAAAAAACATGAGGTCTTACCCAACTCCTCGTCCCAGTCATCTCCTTCTGGCAGTGGGAGATCTGGGTCTCCGGTGAAGTCAGTTCCTGCATATGGCCAGTCCTCCACAACAATCAACTGGCGCCGTAACCACCTAAAGAACTCCAGCCTCCAGGACATCTGTTGGCCACCTCCAGCTCTGGGCATTAGCGCTGTCCAGTGAGCCATTCTTGGCTCGCGTGGTATCATATCTACTACTCTGGCCCCTTGGCCCTGGAAGATTGGTAAGCATTCCAGAATGAACGATACCAGGATGGAACCATAGCCAAACTATTTCAGTTTAGCTTGTTTGCATTTTGTGAGCTGCCTTTTCATGTTTATTGTTACTGCTGTTGCCCAATCGAACAGTAAGGGACTCATGCATTCTGAGGCCAGCAGGAGTTGGGCCTTTGTGGCCTCGTGCGGTGCCTACGACCCTGCAGCCCGCGTGATGGTATGTAGGACAACTCTCAATTCCAGATCGGGGATAGTGTGGATATCCACCTTTTTGCTCCCTGATCCCATTTGTGCTCCTTGGCACACTCGTGCCATCACTTCTTCCATCTTCTCGCCAGATGGTCTACTCCCAGTCAAGACGGGGATCGGACCTCTGTGAGACAATCCGGTGATGAAATACACATCAGAAACCTCCAGCTCCAATACCTGATCTCGCAACTTGAACACTTGTTCATGTTCGTCCCAATACTGATCAAATACTGGAGGAGCTTGGGCTGAGCTCGTAGACAGGGTGTAAGGAAGAACTTCCTTAGCCCACAGTTTCTGAGGGCATTCATGCAAGCCTCACTTTCTATGGCCTGTTCATCCTCTTCTCCATGCTCTCGTTCTTTCCATTCAATCACCATTTTGCTTGATTTCTTGCATCCACATGGTCATAAACCCTTAGTTAGATCTCTGGTAGGCTTCAAATTCCATTCAATTTGGTTAAAATCTCGAAATTTTAGGCGGAATTTTAGGTTCGGCCGCTGGCGCGGCTGTTTTGTGAACAGTCGCGCCATGTGGCGCGAGCCCTTTGCATAAAAGAGCCCATTGGTGTGGGTCCGTGCCTGATACCCGTGCCAATGAGCGCAACCCTAAAATTTCAAAGAGTGGCCACAGAGGGTTGATACATAAGGGTAAACTATTAAAAATGGATTGAAATGAAGAGCAGGGAAGCGCCTCTTACCTGTAGCAGACGAGAATCTGAATGGTCAACTGGATTTGTCACAATCGCCGTCAGAAGTTTGCACTCCAAATGGACCACTGCTGCTTTTTACCAAGGTAAATAGTAAATGTAATTTTATTTTTACCATTTTGGCATATTTATAACATTTTTGACATAAAATGAGTTTTAAAAGTTATTTTTATCGAATATTTTAAATATTTTATGTCGAAAATGGGTTTTACGCTTGCTTGGTATGTGCAGCAGCAGGTTTTTGCGACTTTAACGATGGAAACGAGTTGTATTTTATACTTTTTCGGACTCGGTAAATACACGAAAAAGTCACTTCAGAGTCATCTTTCAACTCTTTTCTGACTCTATAAACATGAAAATATTACCGAGGCCCTTGTCGTTTCGATCTCGTTAAAATGGAAACGAATCGACATCTACCCAGTATACGTTTACCCCTTTTTCGGGCTGGGATAGATTAATTACGAAAAAGGAATACCCTAGCCTATCGTGACTAGGAGGTTTCCTCGGATATTGTTTTCTACCTTTTCGGATCTGAGGGACTATCTACGAAAAGGGACCTATGGAGTTTACTTTTTTGCTATCTTTTCAAACTCTCTAAACATGAAAAGATGTCAAGTTCTCCCTTTGTCAGACTAGTTGAACCCTGATGACATCGGATCCAGTCGAAATGACGTTCTCCGAGTTCCTCCTTCCTAGGACTCGTTAAATGCACTAGGATGGATTCACCCGAAGGGCGGACTTATATTACAAGCATATTCTATCCCCTTCAAGCTTGTTATCAAAAATAATTGGGGTACTCGCCAGAAATGGTGGGGAAAATTTGGAACCATCGTCGTTGTCGTCGGCAGTATGTCGCTCTTGAACATGGCACTTGTCTGCATTCATGTCGGGTTGGGGACATCTCATCTCGTTTCTTCACTTTGCCTCCGTGGGTTTGGATAATCCCTTTTGACCTCTCATCTGCTCATTTCCTCGTCGCCATGACCTCTGATCCGTTGATGTCAAATACTGCCAAGTCCACTATCGTGTCGTTGATATGTTCAAGAGAAGTTGGCCTCTGCGAATATCAACCTTACTCTGATTCTCATATGATCCTGATTCACAACAAAAACATCATGTTCCTCTGTCTCGTGTCGATGATGTGGGAAGCATTATGGCCCACCTTCGATCAAGGTCACTTCCTGTCGACTTCAGCTCATTATCCAGGAAGTTGATCTAGAGACTCCTTTATGGTACCTTGGAGCCTGCATGCCTCAATGGCAGGTTCGTTGCATTCGACGTGGGGCTTTCGTCATTGGCCTCCGATCGAGTGATTCTACGGGTGTTCGACACCAGCTCATTGATTCACACGCTGTAGATTGTACCTGTAGTACCTTGAGGGCCATTGTCATTATTGGTGGTTCCTCTCGCGTCTGTTAACGGCTCTCATCATTGGCTGGTAATCAGACGATGTTCTTGCATGTTCGACTTCAGCTCACATATTCACATGCTTGAACTTGTACTTTGTTTGGGTCGAGATGGAGCGCAAGACCCTGGATTGTGTCTGTTGTAATCCAGGCTGCGATTGTGGATTATTATCATTATGTACATGACTCACTAACTGGATGGTTGTGACCATACCTGAGTCTATTTATTTGATCCTCGCTGGATGGCTGCGCCCATACCCTGGATCCGGATTATAGTGTACTATGTTTCGGATGGCTGCGCCCATACCGCATATACATCATGTACTTGAGATATCAGTTGTATTTTTCTACGCAGGTTCTCCGATGGTGGAGCTTCAGTTGAACATGTTCTCGTAAAGCATTTCACCCCTCTCTCTCTCTGGCCTCATACTTTAGGGGGCATCTGTTACACAGTAATTTGTCACCGTCCCTACCATTCCCCGTCCCACACAATGGAGGACCCATTTTGTGACCTGTGAACATTTTCATGCCTTGAAATCATCATCAATGCATTCCTCTAAGCATGAGATTCAATTGCCCTAAAGACATCTCCTTGCAAAAAATCATAAAAACATCTTTTTTTGCATTGGCGCGGGCAGACAGTTCATCACTCGCGCCAATGAGGAAAATCCTACAAAGAGGCCGCGCCAACTGGCGCTCTGTCCCAGAGCAGTAGTCGCGCCAGCCAATTTAAGGAGTGTTTTTTAAATAAAGATGGCGGAAGTTGTGTTTCAACAAACTCAGAAACCATTGCCTATCTTGAGTTGGGAGGTTTGGCTGCGGGAGTTCCATGGAAGGGAAGTAGTTTGCCACCTCCCATGGAACCTTCCTTGTTGATAGGGCCAATCCCACCATAATAGGGATCCCAACTCCCTCCTTCCCCATCTATAAAAGCCTGCTCAATTCCATTGCAAGCTAGTCTTGAAGTGCCTAAGCTTTGAATCTCCAAATTCCCAAGAGCCTTTGTGCTGTAAGAGCCCTCTTTCTTCCCTTAAGGCCGACTCAAGTAAGGAGACTATCTTCGAGAGACTCTGGAGAGGTTTTCCCTTTCCCTGGTGAGCTTTGCGAGACATGAACGACTGGAGACCCATCCGAAGGAGACCGTGACGTCAGAACATTGGTTGTACTCTCTTTCGATTATTATTTAATGAATGATTACGGTTATGGTTCCACTCTTCTTTCACTTATGTTAATAACGAGTTATATCCTTTCTGACTGATATATAGTTGCTTATTCTGGATTTTATGCTTGTATTCGTGTTGTTTCTTGCATGTGTAGGTGTCCATCCGCGGAGATCGTGGGAGGATCGTGATCTGCCGAGGCTGAGGAACGGGAACGCTCTCTTCTACGGATCATAGCATTGGATTCCAGGTAGGCCTCCATCTTTGGTCTTTTATTCGTAACTAGGAACTTGCACTGTAACATTTGATGATTGTTGCTAGACCCCTGCTGGGCTAGTAGGGATCGCCTCTGTCCGTAGAGGGGATTTACCTCGCCAACAGTATATGCTTCAATTTGCTCAACGTTGTAATCATTCCAACGCCTGTGCGTAACTTTAATTCTGTTCACCTTGATTACAGTTACACATTAATTCTATTTTACCATATACAATGATATTAACAAATAGACAAGAAAATATATCAATATTGACTGTATAAAATAATTCACAGATGGATTCTTTTGTAATATCTCTTGATTCGTTTTATTGTCTTCTCTCTCTCTTGCTATGATGGAAAAATCAACCCCAACAAAATGCATTTTTTCTCCCTTTTGTACTACTATATGAAACAATTTTCATTTTGAAACCGCCAACAGTTTAATTATGGTTAAATTCTTGATTTTTTTCTTTTAATCTAGGAATGACTTTTAAATATAAACTAAAAGTAAATTTTAAGTGAAACTACAGAACGTAAATGACTATAAGGCCCTAATGATGGAGTTCCTAAATAAAACAATATAAAAACCCAGGTGCAATGACCTGTCAACTAATCAACTGTAACCTGTAAGACATACACCTATTTTTATGTTTACCTTGAGCTAGATGCTCCTACATCATTACATTTCAAAAACATCAACCAGAAGAGGAATCTGTTAACATTTAATTATACATGTGTGCACACATAATTATTTATTTTAAAAATATACACCTCATGATAGGTCGATATAATAATATAATAATAATTGTACATGAACATCACAAACTCTTAAAAAACACTAAATGTCCCAAAAATATCATCTCAATTGCCAGAACCTGAACCTTGGACCGTGATATTATCAAAATTTTCATTCAAGATGCGTGTAAACTACAAATGGTGAACATATGATACATTTATGTTAGAATAACACATATAGACAAAAATGTACATATATATGTAAATGAAAAATTACATTGAAATATCCACCCTAACCATTAACACATACCGATCACATGCCCTCTTCCTCATGAAGAATTAAGTCCTGCCAACCATTGCGAGAATGATATGCATTGTTCTAAGCTTTTCAATATTCGTGTTGTCTATCTCCTCATCTGTATTATATACAAAATTAACATGAGAATTATCTCGTGCTCTTTGTCAATTCATACCAATATCAATTCCACCAAGTCTAGTTTGAACGTTGTCTATGATGGAATCCCTTGCTTCTCGACTAATTTGAGAAGTGACATCCATCTCTGATCACAAGTTTTCCACATGAGGAGGTCAACTTACCAAAGGTGGCTCAAGGCGAGGCAACTCCGTATCATGCTTAGTTCCCTTAAGCTCACATAATCGACATTTCCCAAGACCAAAAAATTCAAAAGGAAGGTTGCTATAATTGGGTTTCATTCCCAAAAATAATTCTGCATAAAATAAATTTTCAAAATAAAGAGGAACTTTATCATTCCATGGTATTTTTCCATAGGTTGCAAGGTGCCTATCATACAAATGGCGGGCTGTATTAGGGTTCTTAAAATATTTCACCTTCAACATCTTTCTTTTCAACCCTTATTTGAAATTAAGAATAAATTTTTCCATTTGTTTTGTAACTTTGTTTTTAACATCCGCCCATGTATCAGGATCCATTACTACTTCCTTTCTTTGCCTCATCATTTCTACAAAGTTATCCATGGTGGGCCCAACATTTTTTGTAAACATCTACAAGTGTGCTTAGAGAGCACATAAATACTTCTAAGCTTTCCCAACTCTCTGTAGGGAGCTTCCAACTCCCAAAAAATTTCCTTAATTTTGAATAAATACTTTCACATTTTTGTAATGTGCATTTTTTGATGTTTGTTTCCCAAGGTAAATAATCGGGAATTTCATATGGATAAGTTGTAGTTGGTGTACAACCTTCTTCTTGAATTACATGATTTGGCCTTCGTCTTGTTCGAGCAACATTTTCACCCTCTCCATTAATATAAAAATTATGTATAAATAAAAAAACATGTGAACAAATGTACACTTTTTTTTTTAACATAAAAAAATTATATAAATAATTTAACAAAATAATGATCATTATAATAATATTGACATTGATGACCACCTTGAGATGGCTGAGCACCATCATGCCCATCCAGAGATGGTTGAGAACCAACATGAACACCCATTGATTGGCCAATATATATACCATGATTTCATGAACCATGGCCCTCCATTGATTGAGTAGATACTCTTTTTCTCCGAACTACTAAAAAATGAAATTTATTAAAAAATAATTTAAATCACTAAATTGATAAAAAATCAATTCCATATGTATGCACATGTATGTTCATAATATTATATTCAAATTTCATTTAAAAAATTGCACATCTAATATAAATACCATGATCATGATGGACATCCCCCGATCCATGATCCCCCTCTCTTGTAGATGCATGAGACTCTATTTATGTTTGCGTGCAAGAATCACCTGGAAAATGATCATCCATGATATATATGGATATCTAAAGATACATATATACAAGATGTTTAAAAATTTACCTCATCCATTTACAATTGTTTTTAGAATTACTATTTAGAAATATTTCAAAAGAATTCAAAAAATTGATGTAATTTACACAAATGTTGGAGCACAACTTGAACACAAATGTAAAACACATTTCAAAATAATTCAAAAAATTGATGTAATATAAACAAATGTTGGAGCACAACTTGAACACAAATTAAAAATACAAAAGAAATTGATGTGTAAAACTCACTTGACTATTTAAACACAAATTTGTTGAAGTCGTGCACATTTTGAAAATTAAATACAAAATTTTCTAAAATATGAAGTTCACCAAGTCATGCTTACATAGTGGGGGTACACTTGGTATATAATTGAAAAAATCAGATGGTCATTAAAAACGACACATTTATAACTAAAAACACACACACACATCAAATGTATCTTACAATGTCCATCAATAAATTATGATGGAGAGAAGCTTCTTAACACTAATTCATCTTTGACACAAGAATCTTGAATTGAAATTTCCCTAGACAATAGATCACTAGACATCTTATTAACATTTGCACAATGTATTATACTAAATGATTGAAATTGTTTAACAATATTGTTTGCTTTTCCATGCAATTGTTTTAGCCTCTCCTTCTTAACTTGGTACACGCCTTTCATCTAGTTGAACACAAGTTCAGAATTGGTGAAAAATACAATTCCATTGGATCCGTACTCCCTAGCTGTTCCCAAGTCTTCTATCGATGCAATATAATATGCTTCATTGTTTGTTGTTCTTCTAGGTATATTCATTTTCCTTTGGAGGAATTTGTTCGTTGCAATATTGCATAGCACATATGTAATCATTGCTTGCCTTGGATTGGGATAACAAGAAACATATATGCATAATGTCCATTTTCAACCATGTTTAGTGGGTTTTCTAATCCCTGCAAAAAACAAATTCAATAAAATATTAAATTCATTTATTGAAAAGGCCTTAGTTTATGGGAGAAATGGCATACATGGTTTTCAAAAACACTAGGACCGTCCCTGAATTTAGCTAAAAGTTTTATAATAGTTTACCTCCAATGAAAATCAATAACAACACATCATAGCTTAACTACATCATAGCTAGATCAAATGCATACATCAAGGAATCTAGTCATGGAAGTTCATGATGTGTTATTATTAATTAAATGGCGAATTGCGACCCACTTCTAGCATATACCATGCATAAATAAATTTTTGTTGAGTATGCCTTCATGGCTGTAGGAAGCATGGTTCAAGATGTGTTATTATGGTTGGTGAGGTGATAATGGACCCCTAAGAGGTGTATGAGGTGTAATCAAAACGTAATTTTGGATTATATTATTGAGGATAAACATAGATTTCAAATGAATATGTAGAGTGCTTGTATGGTAAACCCATTACCATATTCTCATAATTTCTATCTATAAAAATAGTGAAATGAAAACCAAGAAGTTGAGCGATATCTCGAAGTACAGAATTGCCACAGATCTGCAACAAGTGTAACCCCACAATATTTTTTAATATTGTGGTTGCAATGCCAATGACACTAATCAGAAAAGTTTTGGATTATATTATTGAGGATTTAAACATCTTTCAAATGAATATGTAAAGTGCTTGTGTGGTAAACCCATCTTTGTATGTAGAGTGATTGAGTGGTTCAAACCCATTTTCATTTTAGAAAATATTCTCATGCTTTCTATCCAAACAAAATAGTGACATGAAAACCAAGAAGATGCGGGATATCTTGAAGTAAAGATAGAAAAAATATTGAAGTTGTTGAATGGTAGCTGACACATAGTCATCCCAAATCATTGGAATATTGTAGGTGTCCAAGAGCTTAAATTATAGAAATTCAAATAGGAAACAACAAAGAACTCAAGTTCCGAAGGTCTACAGAAGGCATGAGAGGCTTAATATTAAGCAAAAATAACCACCAAATATCTTCCTTGAGAAAACAAAATAAAGGAAATAAAGAGTCACCAAATAACTAAAACATTGTTGTTTTGTGGAACCAAGGTATAGTCAACAATATAAGTGCTACACAAAAACAAATGTAAACACAATGGAAAACTGAAACATATCTCGCTATCAAATTTGTGAATTCTTATTTTAAGATGGTAGAACTTAAGTAGAGTTCTAGTCTCAACAGAGGAATTCTTTTAGTTTGTTCCTATTAATTAGGATATTGTTGAGGCCTAGTTGGTTGAGAGACTTAAGTTCTAGTCTCAACAGAGGAATTTTTTTTAGTTTGTTCCTATTAATTAGGATATAGTTGAGGCCTAGTTGGTTGTGTTGGCAATATGATGCTGAGTGTTGTCCTTGATGGCAACCCACTTGATAAAGATGATGGCAACCTACTTGATGAAGTTGTCCCTGATGGAATATGTCTTGATGAACTTGTTAAATGATGTAAATATGATGTATATACAATGAGTACAGAAGGTAATGATGGAAGGAATGTCAGTATGTGCTAGAACATGATGAAAAGAGTATGTCTCAATCCATACGCGGATTTGTCTAGACAAAGTAGCGTATGCATGCGGGACATAACGTGCCAAGTCGCGTATGGGAAAAAGCGCTCTAAATATGTAAAACCAGGGGTAACCACCATGGTATTGACCCATTGTATTGAGTAATGATTCGTCTTTGTGACCTCGTCCAGGAATACCATCGGAAGAGGTGTGGTTTTGACTCATGGTATTGATAAAGGGTAAACCTATATAAGGAGAAGGAAATCATTGTGCAATGGGTGCAAGAAGTCTGAGCTTGAATGAATTTTTTCTCTCTGAAGTAGATCTGAATGGAAAGGGTTACATTTGAATGATAGATCTGAATGCATGATGCACCAAAGAAGAAAATGATGAAGAAGGGGATCTAGATCTGAAATGTATTTGTATTTACTAGATCTGTTTATGGAATGATTAGATCTGAGATGAGGCGAACATTTGTCTGAAGTAAAGGGTAAAATCTGTGTGATGTATCTGTTCTGAAGAATTCCAATGACCTAAATGTCTGAAGAACTATACGCTAGTTCGCCGCAGAGTAAGCGCGTAGATACACGAGTTTCCTGAAGGGAAAGCATGTATGGGCAGTAAAATTAGCTCTGTAATATGAACAGAAGTATACGCGGGTTTTCATATTCTAAGGCGCGTATATATGCAGGATCAGTGAAAGGAAAGCGCGTATGAAGATTAGGGTTTGCTGAAGAATGAATTATGAAATGCCTGATCTGTTATGTTGTGTTACTGCTATCTTTTAATGATGTATTCTACAGTTCTGGGTTGTCTGAATTGATAAGTTTCAGTTTATGATTGAGCTTAAATGTGTGGAGTGGGTCCAGTCTGAAAATATGATGAAAAGTGGCCTACAAGTTGTGTTCTATTGAAGCTGTTGGATCCAGTGTGAAAATTGATGAAACTTGGTCCATAGAGGTGCTGAGGGTTGTAGCCTTCAGTCAGGGGGTTGTAGCTCCCTTCCAGGTGAGGCTGGTAAATGAGATCAGGGGGTCGTAGCTCCCTTCCAAGTGAGGCTGGTAAACGAGATCAGGGGGTCGTAGCTCCCTTCTAGGAGAGGCTGGTAAACGAGCGTAGGTGGGTGCCTGCGTGTTGGTAGGAGGCTACACCAGCACATATGTTGTAAGATGTTTTCTCTATAATAAAATATTGAAGGCTGAGCAACTGCAGTGGTGGTTTTCTCCCGACTGGGGTTTCCACCTAAAATCCTGGTGTTCATGTGTGATGCTTATGTGTGATGATTTACTCTGTTATTATTGCACATGTCTGTTGCTATATAAACATCTGATGAATGAATAAATGCAAGGATCTAAGTAATGAATTAATTGCATATTAAGATCTCTGCATATACGCAAGTTTTGTGAAGGGTATCCGCGTATATACGCGAGTCTGATAAAGTAAAGTAGCATATGGGTTTTAGAGCATGAAAAAGTAAAAATATTTGAGTATGCCCTAAATACTGATTCACCCCCCCCTCTCAGTATTTTTCCCAACAATTGGTATCAGAGCAGGTCCTTCTGCAGAAGCTTGATCGCTTGAAGGAGATCCGTCGCAATGGGAAGGAAGCAAAAGAAGAAGGCTACTGAAAAGGAGATATCTCAGAAAACATGTGCAGCAGAAAATGGAGAAGATGAAACAGGTATTGGTTGTTGTTCTTGTGATTCACTTTCCTGTTCATGCAATGGTGAAGATAGTGAAAGTAATGTCATGGATCTAGAAGAAGCTCTCAAGATTAAAATTGAAGAAAAACTAAGAGCATCTAAAAGACAAGAATCTATCTATGATGAGATGATCTCTCAAATGAAAGAACAAATAGAAATGTTGAATGGACAGGTAGACAAATATCAAAGGTTGCATGCTTATGCATCCAATCGAATGAAAAGACTAGAAGCAGAAATCAACGATCTAAATGCAAATCTTGAAACATCAAAAGGGAAGAATGAAGAACTTCTACAATCATCTGAAAAGGAAGGACTTGAAGCAAAAATCATCTCACTTAAAGCTGATCTGGAAAAATCAAACAAGAAGAATGCAGGACTTGAAGCAGAAAACATCTCTCTGAAAGCAGATCTGGAAAAATCAAATAAGAAGACTGAATAACTCTTACAAACTTTTGAACAAGATCTGAATGATCAAGTAGAAGATGGAAGAAGGAAAGCAGAAAGCATGAAGAAGGAATGCCAAGACTTGGAGGTTGAGGTAAACATTCTCAAAGGTAAATTAGAAGAAAAAGATAAACTTTTGAGGTTTCAAGATAGTACTAAGATTCTGGACAATATTCTTAGTAGTCAAAGGTCTCCTTCTATTAAAATTGGTCTGGGTTTTCATGAAACGGTCAAAGGAGAATCTAGTTCGCAAGAAAGTGCTAAAAATTCAAAGGGTGACAAAGCAAAACCAGAAGTGGTGAAAGAGACAAAAGGTCAACCAACAAACATGAACACTCAAAGGAAATCATTCACTAATATTGAATGCTTTAAATGTCATAATTATGGGCATGTTGCAGCCAATTGCAGAAGCAGAATGTTTCAGTCACAATCAAACAGATTCTATTAAAAAAGGCACTCTGGTTTCTTCAAGGGATATTGTTTTTCATGCAACAAGTATGGTCATAAAGCAGCTGATTGCAATAGAAGGAAGAACAGAGAAACACACTATGATCCTTATGCTTACTTCTCTGGTCATATAAGATGTTATGCGTGTAACAAGTATGGACATGTGGAAAAAGAATGCAGGGTGAACAGATCTAAGGAATTGGACAATTTTCAGCACACAATTAGAAATTTCAAGCAAAGATGGAATAGAAAGGAGGACCGGTCAGAAACGTAGGTAATATTGACCCTACTGCAGTCATCAGCTTCTGAAGCTTACTTCTCTTAAGGACTGCAGAAGTGATGTGAGATACATTATGGAGCTTAGTAATGTATCGTCACAGGGGGAGCGATGTATGATGATTCTCATGGTTGATTTGGCAAATCTGGTTATGATTATTGCTGACAGAGCATCTGACATGAAGAAGACATGTACAGGAAGGAAAAATTCAGGGGGAGATGGAGGAATGTGAAATTTTCTATAATTCACTTTCCATACGTGGGTTCAGTGAACTAAAGCCGCGTATACACGCGAGTTCCAGCAGACACAGTCGCGTATGCTTTGATGATAAGAGAATTGGGATGACAACTGAAGATCAGGAGCAGAGGTTCAGGGGGAGCATCAGTTTGACTGCTAATGATTGTACTGTTAGCATTATTATGGTTATACTCATGATAATGAAATGATACATGGTTTCTTATGTTGAAGATTATGGATGAGCCCGGATTGCTTATTTGATGAAGAATATCTTTTGGATATGATGGAAGTCTTATGATTCGGAGATCCGGACAGATCATGCAGAGATTGTTGCCGATGACTTGTTGTTAAAAGTATTCAGATTGCACAAGCTAAGGAGGAGCCTTGGACATATGGAAAGGATGTTTGGATGCACATTTTCAGGGGGAGCACTAGTCTTGCTGAGTATAATGCATTGTTGGCATTATGATGATTCTGAAATATGATCTCTCTCTTGAGGTCTTTCTGGTATTGGTCATAAAAATTCATACTTGTAATTTGATGAAAAGGTCATGATGAGACCCATGATGTAAAATTGTAATATTCAGTCATGTAAGGACTTGTTCAATTTGTAAACCCACTTGGTTGGGTAGTTGAGTCAGAATTTGTAAACCCACTTGGTTGGGTAGCTGAGTCAAAATGTGTAAACCCTCTTGGTTGGGTATTTGAGTCTCATATGTAAATCCACTTGGTTGGATCTTTGATGTAAGTATGCATCCTTGGTGATAGGAAGGTCATAGAGTCATGTACTTCATTGAAAAATATGTTTGAAGATTCAGCATGAACTCAGGGGGAGCATGGTCACTTCAGTGTACATCAGATCTGCAGAGCGCTTCCTTCTACAAGAGGAGAAAAAACTTGTGTTGGTTTTGGTCCGCCCTTTTCCCTTTATGTCAAAGGGGGAGAGTGACATGGTGTTTGAATAATGAGAAAGAATGGTGTCAAGAGTGGCATGGTGTCATTGTATTCTTAATGTATCTATCTGTTGTGGTGATCAAACACCCTCATGGTTGCCATTAAGTCCAAAGGGGGAGATTGTTGGCAATATGATGCTGAGTGTTGTCCTTGATGGCAACCCACTTGATGAAGATGATGGCAACCTACTTGATGAAGTTGTACCTGATGGAATATGTCTTGATGAACTTGTTAAATGATGTAAATATGATGTATATACAATGAGTACAGAAGGTAATGATGGAAGTAATGTCAGTATGTGCTAGAACATGATGAAAAGAGTATGTCTCAAGGCATACGCGGATTTGTCTAGACAAAGTAGCGTATGCACGCGAGACATAACGTGCCAAGTCGCGTATGGGCAAAAGCACTCTAAATATGTAAAACCAGGGGTAACCACCATGGTATTGACCCATTGTATTGAGTAATGATTCATCTTTGTGACCCCGTACAGGAATACCATCAGAAGAGGTGTGGTTTTGGCTCATGGTATTGATAAAGGGTAAACCTATATAAGGAGAAGGAAATCATTGTGCAATGGGTGCAAGAAGTCTGAGCTTGAATGAATTTTTTCTCTCTGAAGTAGATCTGAATGGGAAGGGTTATAGTTGAATGATAGATCTGAATGCATGATGCACCAAAGAAGAAAATGATGAAGAAGGGGATCTAGATCTGAAATTTATTTGTATTTGCTAGATCTGTTTATGGAATGATTAGATATGAGATGAGGCGAACATTTGTCTGAAGTAAAGGGTAAAATCTGTGTGATGTATCTGTTCTGAAGAATTGCAATGACCTAAATGTCTGAAGAACTATATGCTAGTTCACCGCAGAGTAAGCGCGTATATACGCGGGTTTCCTGAAGAGAAAGCACGTATGGGCAGTAAAATTAGCTCTGTAATATGAACAGAAGTATATGCAGGTTTTCATAGTCTAAGGCGCGTATATACGCAAGATCAGTGAAAGGAAAGAGCGTATGAAGATTAGGGTTTGCTGAAGAATGAAGTATGAAATGTCTGATTTGTTCTGCTATGTTACTGCTATCTGTTAATGATGTATTCTACAATTCTGGGTTGTCTGAATTGATAAGTTTCAGTTTATGATTGAGCTTAAATGTGTGGAGGGGTCCAGCTTGAAAATATGATGAAAAGTGGCCTACAAGTTGTGTTCTATTGAAGCTGTTGGATCCAGTGTGAAAATTGATGAAACGTGGTCCATAGAGGTGCAGAGGGTTGTAGCCTTCAGTTAGGGGGTTGTAGCTCCCTTCCAAGTGAGGCTGGTAAACAAGATCAGGGGGTCGTAGCTCCCTTCCAGGTGAGGCTGGTAAACGAGATCAGGGGGTTGTAGCTCCCTTCTAGGAGAGGCTGGTAAACGAGCACAGGTGGGTGCCTGCGTGCTGGTAGGAGGTTGCGCCAGCACATATGTTGTAAGATGTTTTCTCTATAATAAAATATTGAAGGCTGAGCAACTGCAGTGGTGGTTTTCTCCCGACCTGGGTTTCCACCTAAAATCCTGGTGTTCAGGTGTGATGCCTATGTGTGATGATTTACTTTGTTATTACTGCACATGTCTGTTGCTATATAAACATCTGATGAATGAATAAATGCAAGGATATAAGTAATGAATTAATTGCATATTAATATCTCTGCATATACGCAAGTTTTGTGAAGGGTATCCGCGTATATACGCGAGTCTGATAAAGTAAAGTAACGTATGGGTTTTAGAGCATGAAAAAGTAAAAAGATTTGAGTATGCCCTAAATACTGATTCACCCACCCCCCCCCCCTCTCAGTATTTTTCCCAACAGGTTGAGGGACTCTCTCCAACTAATTAGCCTCTTAATTTGGAATGTGGTTGAAATATTCCCTCGACCAATTGATTTTTTCAAAAATAATTTTCTTATATTGAAACATAGTTTGATGTAATAATATCTAGAACATTAATATTGTAGAATGTCACCACAGTTTTGTGTATCCATGATACTCTTCAATATCTTACATGAATTACCACCTAATTTAAATACATTTATTTGTAGAGTAGTAAATATGAGCTAAGATTTACTATGCGAGCTAGGCTTCATTATGCTTGTTGTATAGGTAAAGATAATCCCATTACAACACTATCATAACAAGGTATCACGCTTGCTTGACCTAAGGGAGGGAAAGGAAGCAATGGTAATTATTAGAGTCTATACTAACCTTAATTATACAAACATAATGGAAACAACTCTAATACATGATGTACATATAACGTTATATATCTAATTAACAAGATATTTTATATCACAGTAATGGCTATGATTCTAATAACAAGAGTGAAATAATGGTGGTTAAATAATATGTGTAATTGGGTTGCAACTCTTATCATTCTAGCTAGTTGTTACTTAGATCCTATCTGGTTTCCATAATTAGTGAGATTGAACATAAGGATAGATCTATTCTAGTCGAAGATGAGGTTAAGTACAATACAAAGATGTGACGACTATCTATACAATATACAAAATTTGTTCACTAGTGGGATGTGATTAACAAAGATGTGATAACTATCTATATACAATATACAAATTTTGTTCACTATTGGGATGTGATTAACCGTATGGAATGAATATGGAATAAAGGGGAATCTACATACATATTGGTGATTCAAATTCCATTTATTTGACTCATACCACATATGACTATGTTATCCGGATTTGGTTAAAGCTTTGACATGTTGTTGGTTATAGTATGATTCACATATAAGTTGACATAGTACCATATTCAAAAGGTTAGAATAGATTAGGGTATAAGGATTCTAACCTGGTACAAAGGATCATACAAGCTTATTGAGGTGATATACATGGTAATTATACTCTTGGTATGATGAGGTGTTTGTATCTTCCTAGTTATGATACTAGTATTACACTATGATAACAAGGGTCTTAACCATCACTATAACTATACGTAAGCATATCTACGTATGGTTTTCAAATATTCTTAGAGATAGTGAATCGTTGTACACATTTATTGTTACTGATATGATCTTAACATAATAAAAGGCTAATAGATGAGGTACCATATTGAATGGGCTATCACAGTAAGATTGATCATATCACGTAAATTTAATACATATGGATACTTTAATACTACGGTTATGTATCTGAATAATCAAAGAACTCAAGCACACCATGTAAACATCTTCATAGCTAGCACATATATTATTACTCTTCTTGATAACACTTAGGTTAGTTATGGAAACATAGTTACTATATCCCTTTGCTTATACTAGTAACAACTCGACCCATATATTAGTGATGACTTATGTGAAACAATGGACTCTATATTACAGAGCTCTATTGAGATGGGTAATTTAATACCTCCTAACATATTTGATATCAATATAAGTACAATTGTGATGATTGATGCAAGTTTAATTGATTATGGTAATAAGCTCCTAGTATCAAGCTTACAATCCATATTACTAAACATGTTCAAGCTATTATGGAGCTTGCACAGGTTTAAGATTATATGGGTTTAATTCATAAGCTAAGTGATATAAAAGGGTTAAAACACAATAGTAAACACTCTTAATCAGATCAATGGAGTTCATTCATTATGGAAAAGTGTTATCCCATGTTGTGTAAGCTCTTATTGAAACGTATTTAATCAATAAATGCAAAATAGTTCTTACTAAGCTGTAGTTACTTACATGGAGTTATATCATAGCTAATATTGGTTTCATAAATGAGTGAGTGCCATATAAGAAGCTATTTTTGAAACGTATAAGTAATCAATAGATGTGAAATAGCTCTTACGAAGCTATTGTTACTTACATGGAGTTATATCACAGGTAATATTGGTTTCATATGAGTGAGTGTCATACAAGAAGATCTTGTATAATCAATCATATAGGTATAATTAGTTCCATTATATGAATATGATTGGAACCAAGCATGTATTATACTAATATACGATGAGTTGAGCTTGCACTCCTTGTTAGCTTGATTGTTACAGATAATACTAGTACTAATCATAGATCTGTTATAACTCTACTTATTGTACTAGTATAGTGATATGAGTTTAATAGAATCCATTACTATAAGGTATGTTACTTTTATTTGTTTTTTCATAAGCTGATAGTGTTCCATATTAAACGTAATGATTACATGTATAGTATAGACCCCATGTGTTATGTAACTATGAACACAATATTGAAAATATGGTATACATATTAGAATCATTAGAATTAGTACAGACGTGTGTAATTATGGTACAATGATTGAAACAGGCTAGTAGTATCCCAGCTTATACTAGCTATTACATGTATGTTAAAACATGCTATGTGTATAACATGTATAACTTCATCTTACTTATTAGAACTAATACCATACATATGATCCTTATGACTATTCTTAGTTATGGTTCCTGTTTGGCATATTGAGATAAGAGTGATTATGTTATACCCATTGTTATCACAAAATTAGACCTAATAGACTGCCAATCAATTTAATCTTACGTAACTGTTTCAGACCAATCTTTTGATTGAGGCTTAGCCTCCTCAACTTGAGAGGGCTCTCTCAAGGGTTAATGATTTTTGATAGAAATATAGATGGCTAACTCTATGTGGTATAGTAAACATATTAAAATGAATATTGGTTTTAAATCACATTAGCAAGTGCACATTGGGCTTATGGAGTCATAATAACTTTATTAAAACCAAAAAATCTACTTATCATGGAAGTCAAGGCATATCAGAGTTCAAGTCCAGAGATACACAGGTGAAACTATAAAACACATAGTCAGTTTTTCTATGAATGAAGTCAGAGCATCAATGATTAATTATAAGTAACATAAGCAAACACCACTGCAATAGAATAGTAAAGGATGCCATTAGAAAAAAAACACATTAGAACTCCTTATGAATCTTGAGTTGGCTAAGTAGAAACACTGTATTAAACTGAAAATAGACACTTACAATAAACAAAGTCTTTTTGCTAAAAATGTCCAACCCTTAGAATTTTGACTTTATTCATCTTTATAGATCATTTAAAACGGAGGATAAACTTATCATCATCTAGATACATCGAATTCATACTTTTTTACACCTTTCCTAACCATGAGACATGGTATTTATTACGAAATGACAGCTGCAAACCTAATGAACAGTCCTACTAAAAATGGGACTCAAAATCCTTATCTCTACTCTTAACAACCTTATCTAAACTAGATTACATAATTTTCCAACTATATTCCCATAAGGTCAAATCCATATGATAAGCTCTAGCAATTTATGACCTCAATGCCGATTTCTTGCAAACTAGGAAACTGTCCCCTGTTTTCTAGGCTTAGGATCCTTTGTGTTCTTGAGACACTCTGACCACTATGAACCCATGACTTCGAGGTTATTTTCTATCAGGAACTGTAATAGCATATGCCCAAAATCATCCTTAAGTGCCAGTTATACAAAAACACCATCAAACTATCCAAAACAACAGAAACAGGCATGCGCTATGAAAACAACACAGTTTCGTAGCGCTTTTCGTAGTGTAGCCTTTTAACCCATTTGCCTTCAAAACTTTGGTTTCCTTTCTCCAGATTTATCTTCATATTCACTTGAAATAACTTCCCTAATAGTTTCAGGTCAAAATACATACATTTACCCTTCAAAAATTGATGAAAAAGGGTGAAAAAAGCTGCTACAGCAGTTTCGTAGTGCATTTCACCCTTTTTGCACTGTTTGCGCTACGAAAATACTAAGTGAGCAGTTCTGTCCAGATTTCTTCAAAATTCAAACTAAATGTTTTCCAAGACTTCAGCATACTACAGGTTTCATCAAAGAAATTAGCCATTTTCTGAAACTTTAGCATACTACAGGTTTCATCAAAGCAATCAACCATATGAACTAAAAACACAAGTTTCATAAGGTTTATTCTTCAATTTCTATTTGATTTTTCCTTTGAATTTGTCATTCTGCACCTTGGTTTTTTAGTTTATCTTGAGACAGTTTCAGTTGCAGCTCAAATCCTCTACTTGACCTCTTAGTCTTCTATTACTAGCTCTCAAGTGAGTATTGATCACTCTGACAAATTTTGCTTCCTTGATGGCTGGAACTGTCCATGTAAAAAATTGTTCTGCACTGTTTGGAATCTCTGACCTAAAACCAGTTTGGCCTTCCCATGCTGCCTTCACTCTTTTAAACTATGTTTTTTCAATTCTGTGTTTTCTGGCCCTCTTTCTCATCATTGCAATCTCTTGGTTTGATAGCTTCAATATTTCCTCAAGATGTTCACACTCTGTCATGTGTTATTTTCCCTTCACTGTCTTGCTGCTGCATGCTCCACTATTGGTGATGGGAGATCAACCACCTCTTCAGGAACTATGGTTGTTTCAACAGTTTTTTGGATATATTTTCTGCCTTCCTTGAGCTTCTTAGCATGCCTAGTCAAAGGCTTCCTTGCTTGAAAGATAAATGTTGCATTCTCACCCTCAAATTCAAGTTTTTTAGCTGACTTAACCCTTTTCTGTTTATGTTCATCTACTCCAATGAAATCAGCTTGCACAATGGGTGATTCCTCTATATCAATTGCATGAAGGATGTCATCTAAATTTCCTTTTATCACTGGGTTGTACTTTGTACCTTAAACAATTGTTTTTCCCTTTGATGCAACTGCTTGGCTTCTTGTCACTCTCTGGATTTCCTGCTTGTTGGCCACTTGTTTTTTTTTAGCCTCTTTGACACCTTTTGACCTCTGTTTTGTAGGTGATGGAGTTGCTGCAACAAGAGCTTTAATCTTTTCTATCCTATATTCAACATGTTTCCTTGGTTTCAACTTTACAAACCTCTTTGATTTTGCAATCACAGGTTGATTAGACTCTGCTACTGGTGTTGAAGGAGTTCCTTTAGGTTTAGGGTTTCTAGCTGGAGTTAGGTTCTCCAATTCAAATCCATTCATAAACAAAAAGGAAGACCAATCTCTACTTATTTTCTGAAGCTCATTAAAAACCAATAGCTTTATCAAACCATGGTGAAAAAAATATGTTTCACAACCATCAGACTTAGCTTGTACTTTATCAGACATTTTGGCAAGGCTTCTATGCAAATAGAAGGTAAAATCTAGTGATATCATACTTGTGAAATGCAGAAGTAGTTTGAAATGATAAGTATAAACTTTATGGTACCTGCCTTCACATGTAAAGTATCTCTGAATGTTAAACAACAGTTTGGAATAGGTGTCTTTGATACAACTTCTAGGTATTGCATTGTTCAGGTCCATATCTGCATACTCAAGTTTCATGAATTCCTTGCATGGTTCCATGTCAAACTTAAAACCTTTTAAACGAAGTCTCTTGTCCCCTTGGTATTTCTGTTACAGAAGAAATAATCTCAGGTGTGACTGGCACATTTAACATGCCAATTTTGGTAGTTGTTCCACTGAAGTGTAAGGAAAACTCTTTAGACACCTGAGTGTGGCAACCCTGCAGCTTTTCACAAAACCGAAGACAGCCTACTTTGCTAAAATCCTCCATAATTGTTTGATCCTCAACTATAGCCTTCACATTTTCAGGCTCATAGCTTAAAAAATGTCCACCTCTGTGGACTTTCTTCTCCTCTACCATACTTCTTAGAAAAACCTGTTAGCTTCTCTTGAATCTGTAAAACATCCTCGCTTGATCAAGATATGAACAACCTCTGTTGAAATAAATGAACTGCCTCACTTTATAATATGGAACAACCTTACTTGATTATGTTGTAGATAGCCTTGGTATAGAATAGCCATAGGCTTAGCTTAACTGCTTCAGAGCTTAGACAATCTTGTGTAGGCAAATGAAAACTAGAATGACCGAATTAGGCAAGATTTTTTTTTTTTAAATTTGAAATCTCACCTTATGACTGAATGATGCCTCTATCCTGATGGTGATGGTTGTGAGATTGGCTTTCATAGCACAAAACCTCTTTTTTGAACTAGCGGCACTATGAAACGGAGGATTCTTGGCTAATTGCAAGAATTTCATTCGAAACCTAATGGAATGACTTCTAAATGGAAAATGTGCGCATTTGATCATGGAGTGGACTTCTAAAGACCTTATTTGAATTCAAATGATGACCTTTAAACTTATAAAAACTATGACCTACCCTTAAGAAAATCCTAAAATGACTTTCAAAATTATTTAAGACCATGATAAAAAACAGAGTTGACATAATGATGTTTTTTTTTTTTTTTGAAATTTTTTTGGGTGATAACACCCATGATATTGAGTCTACTAGTTTTGGAGCAAAGGCATATTTAATGTAACTATGAACACAATATTGAAACTATGTCATACATATTAGAATCATTAGAATCAGTATATACATGTGTAATTTTAATGTAACTATGAACACAATTTTTAAGACAACACAGGTTTTAATGCTTGTTGAATGGGATGTTCATGAGGGAAAAAGAGGTGGCTAGTAGGAGGCAGGTTCCACTTATCCAAGCATGGGCACTTAGTGCACATAAATGCCAGTGTATTAAATTGGATAGAATTGAAACTGATCTGTCCAATGCATTTTAGTATAACATGGTTTATGTGTCTCTTTCTCATTTAAGGAACCTCGAAGGGCTTCAAATTGTTGGCTTTAATCCGTCTAAAATCGAGGAGCACCCTAAGATTATTAAGTTCTATGAGAGGTTCATTGAGGAAAATGATGACTTTGGTAATAATACATATCACTTTTAATAATCTATTAAAGAGAAATATCTTGGGCCCTTTCCCGATCTAACACCCAGTCCACACTTGGGAAGAGAGCAATTGAATGATAAGTTTCTATCAACACCTCTTGTTTCAGTTTTACTGTAGACCATAATGTTTATGTATAAAAATAATCAAAATGTTTTAGATATAATTATACATGTTCCCATCCACTTATAAAGGATGCTCACGTGGAACAGAAGAGAAAAGAAGCCAAGGATGTTGAGGAATACAAGGACAATAAATTCATTTATTTTTCTTTATAAAAACTGTAAATTCTTTTATTTTTCTTTATAAAAAATATAAATTCAACAAAGAGACTACGGCTAATGCAACCGAGGTCAATCAAATTCCACGGTTGTCTAATAAAAACTACAAATTCATTTATTTTTCATTGTAAAAACTGTAAATAAAAACAGTAAATTCATTTATTTTTCATTTAGTTTTAAAATTAAATTTAGAAATGACACTTACGTGGAATAGAAGAGAAAAGAAGCCGAGGATTCTGAGGAAGAAAAGGACACAGAGGTTGTCGAGGAAGACAAGGATGCAGAGGTAGCTGAGGATGCAGAGGCTGCCAAGGACGTAGAGAAAGCTAAGGACACATAGGTCGCTAAGGACGTAGAGCAAGCTGAGGACACTGAGGAAGTCAAGAACATAGAGGTCGTCGAGGACGCAGAGGCTATCAAGGACACAGAGAAAGCCGAGGATGCAGAGGAAACCTGCAAAAAGACTACCAAACAACAAAATAACATCCCAAAAACAAAAATTCTACCAAAATTACCTACAAAACACAAATTGAAATGAAAAAAACCTCTTACTCACTCTCCAATGGTCTGCTAACAATATCATTCAGCTGAAAATGCAGTGATCTTCCCACGGCCTACAAGCCACTATATTTATAAACAAAAGCTTGGTCGAACTTTGGATATCGATTTTTCTATCTCCGAAAAAAATACAGTTGCCAATGTCATCAACATATATGGTGGAACAAGTTCGGCAAACGATAAAAAAATTTCAGAAAAATTAATTTCAAAAGTTCAACCAAACTTTTAGAAATTTTGACCGAACGTTTGGGAGAATGAAATTTTCAGGAGCGTTTCTCACAAAAGTGTAATCCACCTTCGCATTTCCACCCAAATTCAACATGAAATTGGATTTTTGGACACATAAGTGGATGTTTATGGGTGAGATACTTACCATGATTAAACCAGTTCTCCAGAATATATCCATCTATTGGATGTATCTATTTTTTTTTCCAAAGGATATCCTACACATAATCTAAATGATCATGAGTAGGTTCCTTTGTCCTGGTGCTAACCTAGGCACTAAAGCTATTAAAATACACTTGGTACAGTGGTCTATCATTGCTAGACCGATTTATGATGTGGGACGGGGCATTATAGAACTTAATATTTTAACAAAGCCCTTCTTATCAAAAACATGTGGAGATAAGTTGTGGGTGAAGGTCTTTGGTCTTGCATCATCTAAGGAAAATATCTCTATGGTCAATCATTCACCACTTGGATTATAAATGGTGCAAAGAGGAAAGTACAAAGGTCATATATTTGGAGAAGTATGTATCAGGTTATGCAATTTATTATGGGCAATGTGAGATGGGTGGTAGGGGATGGTTCACGGATACGAGTAGGTCTAGATGCCATTGTTGGCATGTATGAAAGAAATACCTTATCTTTACAAATATTAAATCATTTACACAGTGTTGGGGTTCCCATTTTTTGGCTAGATTGGCAAGACCAAAAGATGAGACAACATCATAACCACTTTGGGGCCCTAGGATCTAGCCCTCTTGGACCCGGAGAGGGATCTCTCCAATAGAAAAAAGAATGATATATCTTTGAAGCTCAAAATGGGATGTTAGGCTAGGTATAAAGTGTAGAGGGGGTGTGAAATGATTTGGTTGGTTGGTTGCTGGGTTGAGTCATGAGACCATAGGCTGAGAAAGTAATGGAAGGAAAGGATAAAAATAGCAGGATTTTTCGGTAAAAGAGGATAGGTTAGGAATGTACCATCCATTGGGCTATGGAGTCATGAAAGGGGATTACTTGCACACAAATATCCAAGGATTTCAGAGGGAAAGTCATCTATACTAAAGGATATTTTAGATAGATGGTGGGATGGAACATTAAGGATTGAAAGTGAGAGAAGGAAAGCAACCCAGTTTCTATCTATAGATCAGGTCAGAGGTCATTTAACTCCAGACCTGCTTGGACATAATCATAGGAAACTCTCTATGGGGGAAAAAAGGGGCAGCTTATAGATCAGACTAGAGTTCATTTAACTCCAGGTCTTCTTTAGCATGCTCCAAGGGAAAACAAAGATAAGTTTTAACAGAGCCAGGGTCTATAGATCAGAGAAAGAATTTGAACCTTCAATGCTTTGACACCAACAAGAGATCTTAGAAAGGCCAGCTGGTCACACAAGGACCCTAGTGGACAGGGCTAACTCTAATCCCCAGTATCCCAAATCTTCCAGCTTAAACCCAACAAGAACAACTAAGCAGCAAACCTGAATTCACACATCAGCTAGTAGGAAATAACATCTGCTACACTGGTTAAACCACGGGAGTCTGCTCTTAGTTTCACTATCAGCAGAAAACATTAAAGGCAGGGAGAGCAGAGACATAGGGTACCTAACAAGGGTAAATCCTATGCCAGATTTCTGATGCGTGCCAGAAGAAATGAACAACATGTAATGTAAATAAACGATGCAAAAAGAGAAACATCACCTATAGTAATAGACCAAGATCCAATGAAATTTGCTTGATTAATTGATGCAAAACCAGTCACATACACTGAGCTCAATGGCTAATACAGTCATAACTCTCTCCTCCCAGCCTACTACATTACAAACTACTTTGCTACTCTCTCCCAAAACTGTTCTAACAGTAAAAAATGAATCCCTACAACTCTAACAGCAACAACTGAACAACAACCTTTACAATGTGTTTTTGGGGATTCTTATAGGAGAAAATAATAACAGCAGTAGTAGATGTACATTTAATTGGTTCATTAAGACAGATTGGGGGAAGCGTTTCGTGCCCACTCTGCTTAATGGCACCTGCATCGCTATAAGTACTCTTGGTATGGTTTGGGAGTCTCTGTCAGGTCGATATTCGACCTCTGATTTCCTTTTGAGTCCTTTCTGGCTACAAGGCCCTCTGTTTTGTCTTATGAAACAAGTAAGGTGACTGAAAGGTCTTCAGGTCTCCATGCTTCCATAACTATGGTCCTTACAGTCTTTAAGAAGTTTCTGTCAGAGTAATTAACTGTTTCTGGGCTTGAGGAGGCATGGAGACTGTTGTAGGAAGGTGTGCCCCTGGATAAAATGCATTCTGCTGTTATGTAGCATTGATATGACTTTCTAGTGCACTCTTTGGTCTTCAAACTGGTGCCTTAATCCTTTGAACGTGGGATCAGTACATTAAATCTTCAATTGTGGGCTTAAATCCCTCAGATCTGTCTCCGTTGCTTCACTTGACCGCTATAATGGCCTCTCTGTGTTCTTGAATCATGGTGACTTTGATTACTGAAGCAGAGTGAAAAATCCACTCTGTAAACCCTACACAGTAAAAATGAATCAATTATAAAACCCATGGGGTGGCAGAAGGAATGCTGTGGAGGCCTAGAGGAACTGTGGATGCAACGGACAGTGGTGGAGAAATGTAGTGAAATGGTGGAAATGGTCGATATGAAATGGTGGAGGGCTAGACAGGTGGAGGTGTAGTGGAGAAAACATGTTGGTCGTTCGATTCTGCATGCGGGTGATGATCGATGGCAGAAAATGCACGATGAAGAGTTTTTGAAATTGGGTGAAACACAAAATAAATGGTGGAAATGTCGCGAAGGCATGTGACGTGGAGCTTTGGCGGTGGGACCTGGTCAACGGTGGGGCATTGATTTAATCTAGGCCATCCAATCTCAGGAGGAGATCGACGGTTGAGAACGCATCGGAAGGCAACAGATGGTGGGCCAGGGGTCACTTTTTCTTTGGTTAATGCCCAAGCATCTTCGTGGCATGATCACTGTAGGATGGAGAACTCCAAATCGGATAGTGCATGTGCATATTGCGTTGGGTCCACCACAAAACTTTAACGTGCAATGAGGGTGGTTTTTAAATAGTGCTCGGAGCCACGTGTCATGCGGTGAATGGAATTGCTACGAAATGAAAAATACCGCTCACCTTCCAAACACGATGCGATAAATGCCGTCGATTTTTGAACAGTGTATTTCGCGGGGACCACTGGGGCGGATAAAATCCGGGCTGTAGATTTGTAGATCAAGTGGACGGTGGATCTGCGACCAGAGGGGTGAACGAGGGGGAACGGGCGCATTGTGAAAAAGCACTGACCGTCAGATCTTACACAGATCGACGGCTCAGATCTTGGCGAAGCGGGGCTATAGACCAAACCCAATCGCATTGGGATTTCTTCGTGTAACACAGGAATGCGCTCACCGAAAGCTTGCAATTGTGATAAGCGCATTATGCTTTGGTGCCTGGTTACATGGGGAAGTGGTTTAAGGGGGGCTGGCCAAAGGGGGCTTAAGCCGCATATGTCAAATGGATGATTTTAAGCCAAAAAGAGGGCTTTTTAAGGCTTAAAAGGGGTTTTGATAGAAGGAATAAAGAGTGTTTAAGGCTGAATAAAGGTATTATAAGGCTTAAAAGGGGAGTTAGGGTGATTTTAAGGGGTTAATGAGGAATTAAGAGAGGGGGAAAGAAAGTGAAGAAACAGAGGTTTAAATGGGACGAAATAGGGGGGAAAAGGGCCTTTTGGGAAATTTCTTCACAAACAAAGAAGATTTTAAACTGGGAACAACAGTGAGGATTTATAAAAGGACAAAGGCACAAGGAGGCTTCAAGGATGATTTGTTTTCAAAGGAAATGAATTCCTTGAAGGCTCAAAAAAATTTTAGTCCCCTGTTTTCTTGTCAAAAAATTCATAGGGGGCTAACACACAGTATCCATATTTTCTTTTTGAAGTTGGTTACATGTACGGGGACACAAAAATTAGACAGACAAGCATGGAGGTTGGTTGAGGAGTTGGTATTACCTAAGGTATTGCTTAAGGAATGGGAGGGTTATACCAATGGTCTTAGACATGCTAGGATCACCATTACTAGCAGTGAGGATCATATGTGTTGGATGGGAAAACTAAAGAATGGTAGCCCGATTTTCAAATACATATATTTACAATTCCCAAAAAATGACAGGGGGCTTAAAGTATCAAAAAAATACCAAACAATTTGGAAATGGCATGCTCCAAGTAAGATTAAATGTTTTGGTTGGCTTGCATTTCACAACCGTATATTGACGTGGCATAATCTACAAGGGAAAGGTTTTCAGGGGTCAAGTATATGTATTATGGGTAGAAAAAATATATCAACCATATGTTTATGGTCTATCCATATGCTAAGGCCATATGGGATGGAGTGACATAAATTTTTAACATAGAAAAAAATGATCCTTCAGTAAACTCCTTCTACTATTGAAAGCATGGATGAGCTCTTCAACTATATGTTCTATGGACCATCTAGAGGAGGCATAATGGCATCATTTTTTAGCGGAAAAATATCGAGACACATGAGGATGTCATCAAGACGATGGCTTTTCTCAACAAAATTGGGCCGGTGCAGAAGTGCAAAGGATACAGAGCCTTCATATCTAAGGAAATTTGGAAATATTTCCCTATGGGTTTCTTTGATGGTGCAAGTGCTAATAGAGCATGTGGATGTGTATTTTTTGTTTATCTAGAAAAGGAAAAATACTTTCATTTCTGGTGGGAGGGGTGAAGAGGGAAAAATAGCAGAGTTGAAATCATTGCATTATGGGGAGTTTTGTGTGCTTCGAGGTGGCTATCTATTGATCAGATTCAGATCTTCAGTGATGCAAAAGAAAATATTTATTGGGTGAAGTTAGCAATGCATTTAACCCACCTATTCTTAACAATTGGATGACACACATCAAATATTTGGTAAGGATTTTTCAAAATTTCAGTTTTGACCACTTACATAGAGAACATAATTGGACAACTGATTTACTTTCAAAAAGAGGTATTGGTAGGGAGACAAGTAAGTTTTTTCTCTTCTTACAATCATGTATTGTTGCTAAATTCAGGTACCATCGACTATTCGTAAGAGAATTAAGAAACACAAAGTGCAACAGGGCGTTGGAATGAAGTTCGAAGATATAGGCAAAGACCCAAGTGGAACTGTTAGAGATAGTAGATAAGAAGAAGAATTCAATTTTTTATGCATGCATTAGCATAAGTCTATTATTTTACTTATCTTGAAGCAATTTAGATGGATAAACTCTGTTGATAGGTCTATATTTTGAAAATTAATGAACAATTAGGATGTAAAACTAGGCCGAGTGGAAAGAATGAAAGTTCTAGGACTTGTGTGCTACTTTTTATTTAATATTAGAATTAGCTTTCTTTCTTTTTCTGCTGAAAAATAATTAAATATAAATTTTAGAATGTTTAGTATATCAATGAGGTTCATCACAAGAGGGAATCCTCTAATATTGGGTATACCTTGGTTGGTCACTGCCAATTATTACATTAATTGTAGGTCAGGCAACATGACTATCTCACATGGGACATCTATGAAAAAATTGACCCTTTATCCTCCTTCCAAGCCCAGTATAGACTTAGAAATGTCCATATGGACTGAATAAGAGGATAGCGATGAAGAGGAATAATTCCATCAAGTACTCTCCTTAGATCGATACTTTACGTAGGAGAAGACAAAGGGTGATGAGATCAATGATTTCATAACTTCCTCTTCTTCCTCAAACCATGCACACACCCTTGAGAATATTCTACACCCCAAGGTATGATATTTTCTTACTTCAACAAGTGCTTCACCTATATAAAATGATCCTTTAGCTAAGGATAGTCATGATTACACCATAGAAACCTCCGAAATCAGTCTTGGTCAAACATTCAATATCAATCATAGGTTGACTAAACAACAAAAAGATAATTTAATCAAGGCACTAGAAAGACACAATGATGCCTTGCTTGGGATTACTCATACATGACGGGTATATGTCATGATTTATGCACACATCACATATATATGAAGGAAGGATCTAGACCCCTTCACCAACTCCAGCACTGAATTAATCCAACACTAAGGGAAATAATAAAGGAGAAACTACAAAAACTACTTGCAACTGATTTTATTTATCGGCCAATGTTTGATAGTCAATGGGTTTCTCCCCAGTGTTCTTGTACCCAAGAAAAATGAGAAATGGAGAGTTTGTGTAGACTATTGAGAACTTAACCAAGAAACTTACAAAGACCATTTTCCACTTCCTTTTATCAACTAGATCCTAGATAATTTAATAGGAAATAATTATTTTCCTTTCTTAGATGGATTCAACAGCTCTAACCAGATTCAATCACGCCTAAAAACCAAGATAAGATTACTTTTACTTGTCCATGAGGGACATTTTCTTGTCAATTTATTTCATTTGGATTGTGTAATGCCTCTGCTACGTTTCAATGAGCTATACTTGATATATTTTCTGATCTAAGATATGACTATGTGGGAATATATATGGATGATTCCACATCTTATGGTAATGAATTTGATTAAGCATTAGCTAATTTGGAAAAATCATTAATAAGGTGTAAAGAAGCCATGTGGCCCTTAGTAATATCAAGTGTCAAATGATGTTAGCCGATGGTATTGTGTTAGGAATATACATTTTAGGGGGAGGTATTCAGGTGGATCCAAAAAAAATTAAGGTCATATTATAATTTTCTACTCCTAACACACAAAATAAGTAAACAACTTCTTGGGACATGCCAATTACTATTGACAATTCATTGACAATTTTTCACAAATTGCTCGTCCATTAATTGTTTAACTAACTAAAATTTTTTAGTTTCTGGGAATAGATAAGTGCCAACATGCTTTTGAATAATTAAAGTCTAAAGTGTTGAAGGTGTCAATATTAATAGGGCCTAGTTGGTCCCTCCATTCCATATTTCCACAAATGCCTCAAACACTATTATAGGAGTTGTGTTGGGACAAATTGAAGAAGGAAAATTGTATGCAATGTATTATGTCAATAAAATTCTTTTGCATACATGGCTTTATTACACAGTGACCGAGGATTTTCTTGTGGTCATCTATGACATCGACAAATTTCCACAAAAACATGCCGATTTTTTTTTTTTACCTTTAGGAATTTTGGAGAGAAATGTGCATTCACGGGCATAGGAAAGAGATGAAGGTTGTGGGGTTGGAAAATGATGACTCACTCTTCTTCTCTTTGCTTATAAATAATTTTGACCGTTTACATCACAAGTCATCCTCCTCCATGTTTTGCAAAATTAATATTTTGAAGAGTTGAAGTGTAAAACCTCTTGGTTTTTTATAAGGCATATGGGTAAACACGTGTAATAATTAATCATTTGTGTGTGTTTTCCCCTCTTTGTCAATTGAATTAATGAGTTGTGAATGTTTTCCCCTCTTTCTCAATTGTTATATTTATCACTTTCCTCAAATTTTAATTTAATATTAGTCAATTTAATTATAAATTCATACGTCTTTATTTAAATATTTAATTTATAGTAATAAAATTATATATTTATTTAAATATTTAATTTATATGAATACAATTTATATTTTATTTTATATTCTATATACTTTCTTTTTCGTTTCTCAACTTTACTTTTTCAATTAAAATTAAAATTAAAAATATAAATTATGTACTTTCTAAGTTTCAGATTCATCAACATAAATAAACAAAACAAACATATTTGACATTAACCTACATTAATATACAATTCTAACTACTAGACTCTTTGCAACCTGTACATGTCACTATTTAATTTTTAACCAAAAATAATGTGATAATTACTTTCTAAGTTTCAGATTCATCAACAAAAATAAACTTCAAAATTTAACAAAAATAATGTGATAATTACTTTCTAAGTTTCAGATTCATCAACACAAATAAGCAAAACAAACATATTTGGTATTAACATACATTAATTAGGCTGATAGGCCTTTTCTTTTCAATCAACCCTTTTCTATTTTCGTCAACCATTTCATTTTAGTAATGGGATTTGTATCAACTTCCAGTTGAACAACATTGGGTTTGGGAGGTATGGTCTCATTGATTGGATGGATCATGACCACAGGTAGCTATGAGGACTCCGTCTTGACAACAGTAGAAGAACTAGGATTTGTAGAAACAACTCAAGACGACTCTGGTATATGTGATGATGATGACACACCAGAGGTACTGATGGTACTAGTTTCGATAGAACGATGTCGCCTTCGCCGACCAGAAATGGCTTCTGGTGGTAAAGATGGTTTCAGTGCTATTCTATGCGAACGATAGGGAAAGGGATGTTCTTCTTCCACAATGAGTAATAGGAGACCGCTTTACTATTTACACGGTGAAAATGTGAAGCTGGGTTACACTTTTTGCCCTTTTTTGAGAAAAAACTTTCATTTTTTTCGGTTCTTCCACTTTCTGCAAACTATAACAGTTTTTCTGTGTAGAATTTCATTTTGCGATAAAAATAAAAGTTGTGAGAATTTTTTTTAGCTTTCTATTACTTATTTTTTGAAATTTTTTTATGTAGATTTGATATGTCAACTTAGCGTTTCTTTGAGTGTGTGTTTCTTAACAATCAAAGGATTCATAAGAAGTCATGTTATGGCGCAATGTTGTATTCATTGAAAATTTGTGTTTTTGAAAAAAAAAAATATGTTACAACAATCTAGACAGATTCTACTTTGTTTTCGTCATATTTACAAAGCCAATGGATGCATATCATAATTACTAGAATTTTTTGAACTGGTCTAATACGAAAAACTGCGTATTTTGGATATGTTTCACGTCGCAAAAAATTTCTTAACATATAAGTTATAAAATAAAAATCTAAAAGCTACCCATTAGAGACGACAGACCATTGTAATGCCCCATAATTTTTTCAATTTTTTTTACAATGTATTTTGGGAGATACAAAATTTTGATTTCACTGAATCACAATGACCCTCAGAAATTGTTTGCACCCATTTTATTAGAAAAATAATTAAAATTAATAAACGTTTATGAAATTCCATAAAAGTTATATTTCCTGAAAGTAGATTCAATTTTGAAAATGCTTGTCTTGGTTCCGACAGTTAATTAACAACTTTTCATGGATTTTAATCAGTGCAAAGTTGCAGAACCGTATTCAGTACCTGGTTTTTGCGTAATTGGTGACGTGTTAGTTCGGCCGAACTTTTAATATAAGTTCGGTCGAAATACGTTTTCTGCCGTATGCTCGTTAAATCTAACGTCTTAATAGTTCGTCCAAACTTTTAATAAAAATTTCGGCCGAACTATTGTATAAATTTCCGTCGGCCGGAAAGTTTTGCGGAGCCCCTAATAAAAACACATTTCGTGGCAATGTAAATTGTCGCAAAATGATTCGCAATTTTCGTACATTTCATTTTATAAAGATCTTGGTTTGGGTTCAAAAACTTATCTTCAAATTTTGGGTTTAAAATCATTTCTTGGAAGCAAATTCATTTTACAAAGAATTTTTTTGGAAGACATTTCTTGGTGGCGACCTGATTTTGGCAAAAATTGTTTTGAACTTAAAAAAATTTCTTGGATGTACATTCAAAAGACATTTCTTGGAGGTATGTACGTGTTTTGAGTTGAATTAAATCTTTCAAGCTTCGTTTCATTTTTATAAGACATTTTTCTCTCGAATTTTTAAAGTGTTTTGGATTGGAGTATGTATTTTTTGCAAAACATTTACACTGAATTTTTTTAAATTAAATCTTTTGTGATATTTTTTGTAATTGAGTTATTGTCTAATTTTTTGAACTTCATACCCTATTATCATGGGAAATCGAAGAACTTGTGCGAGAAAATATGATCGAAAAAGAGACCCTGAGGAACGTAGAGAAGAGACAAGACAATCTCACAAAAGAAAGTTAGAAGCCCTCTCAAATATTGAAGAGGAAAATCAACCTCAAGCAGAAATTGAAGCAGTTATGTAAATGTAAATATTATGATCTATTGATATATTTAAAATTTTCCTTATGTAAAATGTGAAGCTTAATTTTTATTTGATGAACTAATTTAAAAAATATTTTGTTTAATGTAAACAGACAGAGATATTCCTCAAAATATTGAAGAAGAAAATCAACCTCAAGCAGAAATTGAAGCAGGTATGTAAATGTAAATATTATGATCTATCGATATATTTAAAATTTTCCTAATGTAAAATGTGAAGCTTAATTTTTATTTGATGAACTAATTTGAAAAATATTTTGTTTAATGTAAACAGACAGAGATATTCCTCAAAATATTGAAGAAAAAAATCAACCTCAAGCAGAAATTGAAGCAGGTATGTAAATGTAAATATTATGATCTATTGATATATTTAAAATTTTCCTAATGTAAAATGTGAAGCTTAATTTTTACTTGATGAACTAGTTTGAAAAATATTTTGTTTAATGTAAACAGACAGAGATATTCCTCAAAATATTGAAGAAGAAAATCAACCTCAAGCAGAAATTGAAGCAGGTATGTAAATGTAAATATTATGATCTATTGATATATTTAAAATTTTCCAAATGTAAAATGTGAAGCTTAATTTTTATTTGATGAACTAATTTGAAAAATATTTGAAATTTTAGATATATTTATTAATTTAGTTATTTATTGAATATGTACTATTTTTTCGAATATGTACAGATGAAATCACTATCGATAATGAGATGTTAGAAAATTTTGACACTCACACATATGGAGATAAAAAACCTGACCATGTTATACGATATCGTGTTAACTGCATTTTTGAAAAGTATTTCTTAAATGAGCGGGTGATAGTTCAGGCTCAAATGTTGAAAGGTTTCCTATCATCAAGGAAATTAAAAGAAGCTACGACACTATTGGGTATTCGAAAATCAACCAAATATAATAAAATGAAGGAAGAAGTGATAAAAAATATGAGTAGTGCTATAAAGTCAATTAAGAGATCTAGAGAGAAAGATGTTTCAATTGTACGTAGAGGAATACATATGGCAATGGTTTCCTCAAGTACTCAAGAGAATCATTTGGTAACATCTATGGCACGAGCAATGGGAACCTCACAAAAAACTTTGCACAAACATCGGAAATTTCGGTTGCAAATAGATGTAAATGATGAACTCGCTTGTTGGAGAGCTATTTGTAGGCAACCATACAAAGATAGACTTGGAGAAAATGTTAAAAAAATAATATATGAATATTGGAAGAACAATTCGCGTGTTTCACCAACTGCAAGGCATGTGATGCGAAGAAGAATAGCACGAAATAAATACGAAGAACATGAAAAACATCTCTTGGAAACCACTCAGATAGAGTTATTCAACAAGTTCAAAGAAGAGAATTGTCAAATTCATGTTTCACTCAGTGCTTTTGTTCAACAAAAACCATGGTATGTAAAACCTATCACCATACGCGACACTTGTTGTTGCCGTTTTCATGTGAAATTTGAGTTATATTATGACACATTCCTTGATTTCGGTAGAACATTATGGAAGGATTCACCTCCTCCTTCCACTATCCGTGATTTCATATCTCAAATTCTATGTGAAAAAGAAAGCGATGAACTATTTTACAAAAAGAAATGTGTTGGTGGTAAAAAATGCGATGATTGTGGACATTTGACTAAATTTCAAAACAAATATCATATTGATATAAATGATCAATCATTGTCCAACATGAAATTGAAATGGAAGAGATATGTATATATTGATACATCGATTCAAGGTGCAAATAGTGTTAAAAGAATTGAATTACTTGAAGACGAAATTTTTCTGATAGACTTTTTGAGAAAGTTTGAGGCAGAAATTTACAAATATACCAAGCATTCCCATAGAGATCGATGGCAAGACTTGCAATTCAAAAGATCTCATGAATTTTTTCCACCAAGGACCATTTTGTCAGTGATTGATTTTGCAGAAAACTACACATTTGTTCCAAAAAACGAAATTCAGAGTGAATACTATCATTCTGACCAAGTCTCCATGCTCGTCCATATTCTATATAGACATGCTGAACAAAATGTCGATCATATAGAAAGCACGAGTGAAAATCGACATATCATTAAAGAATATCACTTTTATATCATTGACGATCGTACACATGATACATGTTTTGTACAACATTGTTTTGGAAGAATTTATGATTCATTGAAAAATCGTGGAATAACATTCAATGAACATTGGATATGGTCAGACGGATGCGCAGGTCAATTCAAATCTGCACGATCATTCTTTTGGTTGTGTTGTCTTCATAAGAAAACCCGCATTAAACATTGTTGGAATTTCTTTGAAACTGGCCATGGAAAAGGAGAACATGATGGTGCAGGAGCATGCATAAAATGAGTACTTCGAATATATCAAATGAACCACTCTGCAAGCCGACTTGTGAATGCTGAAGAAGTTGTTCAATGGTGGATCGCTGCTCTAAGCCATGAGAGAAACCCATCAAGAGAAGTGCGAAGGTACATTCAATTTAATTTATATTGGAAATCTAATTTTAAACATTGTACATTTATCATGCAATGATTATCTTTGATTGTATTTTGATATCATATTTACAAATTCTTGTTCTAATTTTCCATATTAAGGTTTTTCTGGCATATTGGAATTGAAGACGTAGATAGATCAATTGGAAATGACGTTGAAACAATAAAAGGGACTCGAAAATTGTATTCAATTCAAGCAAAGTCATCCAGAAATGTGTTTGCATTGGATAAAAGAAAATATTCTTGTTTTTGTGATGTTTGCATAGACAACACAAAATCCAATGACGTTTGTGAAAACAAAATGTATGTGAATGATTGGAAACATACAGAGCTAAATACAAAGGGCAAAATGTCTATTGCAATGTTTGAAGAAATGCAATCAGAGGAAACTACAATATCATCCGATGGTGATCAAGTTTCTGATCTTGTTAGAGAAGGTAACATTTGAATTACTTTCTAATGATTTAAAGATCTAGAAATAAATTTAAATATGCATAATTTTGTTAAATTCATTTTATTGTGCAGGAGATGTTTTCGTTGTAATTGCACCTATTGACAACGATGAAAATGTGAAGTATTATTTGATGTGTTGCACTGAACGAAAAATTAAATTATTACAAAACTATGATGATCACGGATTTCAGTATGACAGAGGGTCTATTATACTGAAAGGTTATTTTTTCAAAAAAACTCATCAAAGTGGAGACTTTGTTTAATTTGAATACTATGAACCTGATTCCATAAGTTGTCAATATAGTCACTTGGTGTGTGCAGCACGCATAAAGTTGATAGAAGTTCAATCAAAGAAAAAATAAAAAATTAAGATATGGAAAATGTCAAAATCCGGTCATGAACGGATTATTGAGGATGGAATTCCATTAGAATTTTTTTGAGTGAATTTTCAACAACTTATTATCTTTGGATTAAATATGTTTTAGAACTTCCAGTACTCAGATAAAAATTGAGCTGCTTATGTTATTTTTGCAAGTGCTTGCACATGTACAAATTGTTTGGGTACAAGCACGTGCTCTAGCATCGCCTGAAAGTAGTTTTACATACATACATGTGCATTGATGAAAAATGTTATATATATATATAATGAAATTAATTGTTCTAGTTTTACTATGTGCATTGATGAAAAATTATTTACGTACTCAATATATATGTTCTAGAATGCAATTAACTAGAACTAGTTTTTCTATGTGCATTGATGAAAAACTAGTTGGATTGTATGGTAAAAAGTATGAACACAATGTAAATAAATCATCTGCAGTACAGTTTTGTACGAAAATTCCTTTCATACAAGAGACTCAAAGCACTTCTCTGACTTTTGGTGGGATTTGACCCACATCTCTAATCCTGATTGAAAATCTAGTACAAAATTTGCTTGTCCAATGGTCGGATATGTTCAATGTGCATTGATGAAAAATGTTACTTGTCTTGGATAGATATATTCTAGAATGCACAATTAATTGTTCCAAGTAGTTTTTCTATGTGCATTGATGAAAAACTAGTTGGATTTTTTGGTAAAAAGTTTCAACAATGTAAATAAATCGACAAGGCTACCTATTTGAGTGCATTAACGACATTGACCCAAATTCAACAAACATATATACGTACTAGAGACTTATATTTCCATTCAAAATTAAAGGGATAATTTGTACATATATCTACTTCTTTAAACTCTATTTTCAATTAGAGCTCAATTGATAGATGGTTATTTGCATTGAAAAGCTATGTTCTTCCTATTGGAAATTTTTTCATTCAAACAAAACTACATGGAGAGATCAAAAGAAATCTTAAAATTTCAAATGTACTTCAACCATCCAAAAGGGATTTGTGCAACATTACTTGACATGCCATGCCAATTATAGTGAACAACTATCCAATAGAAACATTTAACATTATATATCACGTGCCAAATGTAGATTGAAACCATCCAAAACTTTAAAATTTAAAAACTTTTGATAATATATCATGAAAAATTAAAACATTAAACATCACATGTGAAATGTAGATTGAAACCGTTCAAAACTTGAGTTTAAAAAACTTTAAATTATATATAGATCATTACTTCACATGCCATGCCAATTATAGTTCAACTAGATCCAATAGAAACAGTTAACATTATATACCACATGTGCAAATGTAGATTGAAACCATCCAAAACTTTAAGTTTTAAAAACCTTTTGATTATATATTGTGCAACATTAAAACATTAAACATTTAAAGTTCATTAAATATCACATGCAAAATGTAGATTGAAACCATCCAAAACTTGATTTTTAAAAACTTCACATGTCATGCCAATTATAATTCAACTATCCAACAAAAACATTTAACATTAAATATTCACATGCCAAAAGTACTAAAACCATCCAAAAATTAAATAAAACAAACTATATAATAACAATGTAATAAAATATGTCCAAAAATTGTAAATCTCACAAGTATAAAATTGTATCAAGTTTAACAAATTTTAAAACCATCTAAATTTTGAAATCAAATCTACTGTAAACCATGTCCATCAAATGGAGACCGATCTAGCGTCTTCCCTACTAGGGTCTCAGTCCGCGCCCTATCCTGTGAATGGGAAACCTGCATACACAATGCACATGTACTTGAACATTAAAATTTGATGTTTTAAAAATGAATGATAATATATATATCTAGAAATTCATGTAAAAAACAAAATATAACAAAAAAATCATGCAATACCTCGTAAGGTTCCCTCTCCATTTGATGAACAGGTTCTCCCATAGGAACATCTGCAGTGGTAAACTGTACAATATACATGTACAGTTATATATATATATATATATATATATATATATATATATATTAAAAACTTTCAAATGAAAATGCACGTGTAAATATATAAACTTATTTTCAATAATATTAAAAAAAGGAACTAAAGACAACTTGTTCAAATGCTGTGGATGTTCCTATCTCCATCGCTAGAGTCCGCGGATTAAAAAAATCTTCTATAGGAACCTAAATTCAAAAAATTTTAAATAACTCAAAATATAGATCTCTCTCTCTCTCTCTCTCTCTATATATATATATATATATCTCAATTTTTAATGGAACTTTTTGAGGTAGAATATATATATATAACTTTTAAACATAAATTTTAAACTTGTGAAAAATTGTCCATACTTGTGGCTCATCTCCCAAGGAAGTAGAAGGTACATCTCCCAAGGAAGAAGAAGGTACCACAATCCAAAAAACATCAAATGGAATCGGGACTGTTAAAACATTTTATCAAATTATATATATACATACATGTACATGTGTGGCAAAAATTATTTATTTTAGAGTCACTTAAAAAACACTAACATTTTCCAACATATCATGATGGTCAGACCCATCTGCATCGTTTGAACCAGAGGTCCCGAACGTGATATTAACATTTTCGTCACGCATCATGCCTGAGAACTGCAAATGGTGTTTTAACATATAATCATACATTTTTGTTAGATTAATGTACACATACAAATAAATGTATACATGTACATACACATGTATTTATTACAAATTGTATACATGTATATGTAAAAATAATTTCAAACCCTAAGGTCACTAACACATACCGTTCCGGTGCCCTCTTCCTCATGAAAAATTAGCTCTTGCAAACCATTGCGACAATTTATTGCATATGTTAGGAGATCTTCAACATTCATGTTGTAAATCTCCTCATCTGTATAAGAAAAAAAATTGGCACGTGCATTTTCACGTGCTCTTTTTCGATTTAAACAAAGATCGACTCCACTCAATCCGCTATGAACATTGTCGATCATAACATCCCTTGCTTCTCGACTTATTTGAGAAGTCGCATCCATCTCTGATGGCAGAGTTTCGACTCAAAACGGTCGACTCACCAATGGCGGCTCAGGGCGAGGCAACTCCACATCTCGCTTAGCGCCCTTACGGTCATATAATCGACCTTTCCCCAGGCCAAAAAATTCTAAAGGAAGGTCATTGTAGTTGGGTTTCATACCCAAAAAAAATTCTGCATAAAACATTTGTGCAAAATAAATAGGAACCTCATCGTTCCATGGAAGCCTTCCAAAGGCCGCAAGATGCCGATCATACAAATAACAAGCTATGTCTGGGTGCTTGAAATACTACACCTTCAGCATTTTTCTTTTTGGCCCTTCCTTATAATTAAACATTGACTTGGCCACTTCTCTTGTAACTTTTTGTTTAATGTCCTCCCATTTATCGGGACCTATCACTGTTTCCTTTCTCTTTCTCATCAGTTCTACAAATGAATCAGTCGTTGGCCCAAGATTTCTGTACACATTTACCATTTCACCCAATGAATGTGTAACTATTTCAAGGCTTTGTCAACTCTCAGCAAGTAGAGACAAAGCCACGAGATCTCTTTGCAATTTTGCATGAAGGCTTTCACACCTTTGTAAGGTGCATTCTGCCATGTTGGTTTCCCATGGTATATCAGTAATCTCGGCCGGATAAGTTGTGTTGGGTTGACAGCCTTCTTCTTGAATGTAGCGAGCTACCCTACGTCTATTTTGACCACTAGCTCGAACATTTTCGGCCCTTGCATCAATATATATAAAATTTCGTATATTAGAAAAAACACGTGTAAAAAAATTTGTACAAATTTAATGAAAAAATAATGAAATTGATGGCAACCTTGATGTTGTTGGTTAACATCTTCTCCAACATGACCCTGCTGAGAACCAGACCCAGAATGACGTTGTTGAGAACCAGACCCACAGTGACCCTGTTGAGAACTAGCAGTCATTGATTGGCCTTCGGGGGAATAAATATCACCCCCTTCCCGCAACCTGCTACCACTCATACCTCGACCAGTTGAACCTTGGCCACGCTCCATGGATGGAGTAGAAACCCTTCTCCTCTTGCCTCCTAAAAATTAAAATATGAAACTTATTAACAACTAATTTAACTCACAAAGTTAATAAAAAATCAATTCCATATGTACACACATGTATGGAGATTTAAGATTATATTTAAATATCGTGAACATCCCCCAATCCCTGAACCTCCATATGGGATTCGGTTGATCTTCGTCGTTCATCCTCCATGATATATATCTATTGGTCGACATTTACACAAAATAGATTTCAAAAAATCAATTTGTAATTTAGTGTACACAAATTATGTAGAACACAAATTTCAAAGCAATAATTGATCATGTGTGAAACTAAATTTAATCGAAAAAGAAATTATAAAAATTATAAGTTCACCAAATTGCGCTTTACATGGTGGGAGCACACTTGGGATAAAATTTACCACTTATACACTTTATTTTGTGGGAGAAATGACACATGTACATAGTTTACCTTAAAGTTGTCGTGTTTTATGGATATTAAAATGAAGAACTTCTATTTAGATCCATTCCAGAGATTGACTGTATTGGCATTTACTAGATATGTCACCTTTCATAAAAGATGAGATCGAGAGGCTACCTGGCCCTTTACAGACTCTGCCTATAGAACTTGTAGAAGTAAACACTAGAGGCATTAACAATATCAAAGAACGTTTTCATGCTCAGACATGGGAATGTGTCTCTTTCCCTACGCAAAAAAATAGTTCGAGGTAGTTAATCTTCATAGACATGTCATCAAGCAGGTCAATGTGATCATCCCCAACTTACTTTTCATGAAAATAGGCATGGAATCCTCTACAACCTGGTGGATGGAGTTGAATGGAAACTAGGTCAAGGTCTTTACAAAATACATGCTAGTGAATAACACTTACTAGGTTATGCCAACAAATAAAGTGGGAGAAATGTTTTCTCCTCGAGGTTGTCCAATTGGGTGTGTAATACCAACTTCGCCCATTTCCTCACAGGTTTCTCTCTTAGGTTACAAATGTCTTCCACCTTATTCTAGTTATATATTTTTCAATTTCTCATGGATTCCTTGAATTTTTTCTCCTACCATCTCCCTCTCTCACTCCCCAAATTATTGTCATCAAACATGGCCCATTGAGGATCTGGAGCAATGTTTGCACCATACTTAGAGAATTGTCATTGTTGCTAATTGAAATTGGAGTCATGTATACTAGATTGCTTGCTTAAGTGGCTCTTACTTGGACAATATCCTGAGATGAGTTTGACATGATGGTCATATGAAGTTGGAAGCTACTTGGTGTAATATTCCTTAAATCTTCAAAAAAACAGAGCAAAAATGTCATTTTCGATCATTTTTTATTAGCTTCTGCATACAGCAGATGTTATCAAAATTGCAACACAATCATGTTCCATGACCATGAATTATGAATGATGAAATTTAATTCAATGTCTCTTAGAGTTGCAAGGTGGAATTGATAGAACTATTTGATTTCTTTACCATAAATGGATATCTCCTTTCATCTATACCTTTCTCTACCATCTTATTTCCAAGTGAAATGGGAATTTTCACATTTTGAATGCCATTACCATGTAATTTGGTAGTCTGTTAGCTAGACCTATCACAAGTAAGGTTGTCATACCAAACTATTTCTCTTGCTCAACTCAGTGACCATGACTCTCTTCTCACACTGCTTACCATATAAGATCTTCAATTGTACATGTCACGCAAAGTTGGGGGTTCTAGGTCTACACCTATTAGGTAAAGTTACATATTTTATGTCATTGTGGTCCTTAAATTTCGAGGTGTTCCACCTAAAAAATTAGGATTAAATATGGATGAAAAGGATTTGTTTTAACTTTGATAGAATTTCCTCATGGAATTACTGAATTTCTCGACGACATCATGTTAGCTTTTCTTAGAGAAGAAGGTTTTGGAGAAATTGAATTCTTTCGACTTATTTTTGGCATTGAAGTTTGAGATAGTAGTTTTGATGACTCCATTGATGACCTTGCTGAGGAATTTGATGCACACAATATTGACTTTGAAGATGGTTTAGAAGATGTTGAAGAAGTTGAAGATTTTAGTGTTGTCACTGAATGTTTCTTTGTTGTTGGACTGGATCAAGACATGTAATTTAACTTTACGAGTAGATTGAAGACCTTGAAGAGGTTTTAGATTTTGTTGTTCTAACTGGAGTTTTTTGTCTAGTTTTGTTTCTTAAATCATCATTTCCATAGGACATTTTTGGTGAATATATTCTTGACCTTGATGAGAGGATATGATACCTTGAAGAGGCTACATCTTTTGGTGAAATCACTAATTGTTTCTCTATTATTATGTTTGTTAAACATCTCGTTTAGGGCGAGGCAACTCCATATATATTGTACACAGTTTATGGGGCAGAAATCAATATGTAGTTCAATATTCACTTGGTTTTTATAATTGGATAGAAGAATGACTTAAAATGACCTTGTATGTCTTCTCATTTTAGAGCTCAAATTTTTAGGAAGGATTTAAGTATCCACCTTTCAAGAATCACTAAAAGAGGTTGATAAAGAATATAGGAAGACAAAACTAACCAATGGTGTACTAAATGGATTTCTTGGGAGGTAGATTGGCATATGGACTTTTGGTAGCTAGAAATTTTCCAAATAAGTGAATGTATTTGAAAACCAAACCTCTAGTTTATTTTGGTTTAGACAAGGTCTAGAATTTGAAAAGTGAATTCCCTCTTTCTTCCTCTTACATGTCGAATGATCGAAATCTGGATTGAGAGAAAAAAATTTCCTAAATAAAAATTTTTCATTTTATTTGTTGTACACGAGTTTTTTAAATCTAATTAACTCATAAATTTCTCACAAAATACACTTAAAGCTTGACACAAACCCCTTTCCAATTGGCTAAATTTAGACGATCCTAAAGACATTTTTATTTAACTAATGAGGGAGATAGCCCAACAAAACTAGTTTGTCCATATTCAAATCAAGTTGGTATCAAAGTACAATTTAGCTCATTTTAGTCAAGGTTAGTTAGAAGAATTAGCTATTGGTTTCTGTCTTCAATTTCCTCTGAAAATGAATGTGTATGTGCTTTTGAGAGACACACTAGAGGAATAAGGTCCATATTTTTGATGAAAATGTGCTATGAAAGTAAAGGGTTTTAAAGGCAAGCATGTACAAGGCATAGTTGAGTACAAGGCATAGTTGAGACAAATGTTATTCAGGAAGGGCCTAATTATTTGGGTTTGGCTTATGGAAAACATGGAAAATGCTCCAAAGCCAAGGAGGCACATGAAGCTGTTCCAAGAAGGAATTTTATTTTGTGTTCATTACCTCAAGCTTGTGAATTTTGTGTTCATGATGAATGGAAAAGTTTGACACCCACTTTGCAAGAAGATGTTAATAATCATGTAGCTAATGAGAATGTAAAAGAAGAGGATGTTGAAAGCTCTAGAGTCATTGAATTCATTGCTAGTATTCAAAGGAGAGCCACTACCTCATGTCAAATTCACCTCCTCAAGAAGGCGACAACGATGAATGTTCAAGGTATAAATTTGCCTCTAATCAAATTGCTTTTGATTATGATAAACATGGTAAATATTCAAATAAGATATAGAAAAGAACTTGCATGTTCCTTTTGTGGTTTGAATAATCATAATGTTTATAGATGTTGGAAGAAGATATCCATGCACATGAAACTTTCTAAATAAATGAGGCAAAAATTCAAAGGCCCATTGGACAAGGAAAATGATGTTGAAAATAAGTTGAAATTGTTTATTACTCATTGCCATAAGAAAGGTCACCTTGTAAAATATTTTGCTACATACAACACTGTTATAGCATCATTTCTCACCTTGACATGATTCATGATTGCTTCATGGTTTTTGGGCACCCATTCCTAGAGACTTGGACAAATTCACTTAAAAATAGTGTAAAATCCCCCATACGCGACTATGCCCGTACTTTTCCGCGTGTATACGCGAGTCCAGCTAGACTTTTCCGCGTATGCCATTAAAATGATTAAAAAATATATAAAAAATCCCTAATTTCGCGCTGGGTTGATGGTTACTCAGGTAGTTCAACCACCCCAACCCGTGGCCAACTGTTTCCAACTGTTGAAACTACTTGGAGGGACTATAAAAAGCCCTCATATGTATGGCCTAAGAGAGAGAGAGAAGTATTGATATTATACTCTGTTGGTATTCCTTATCCAAGTCTGATTCCCCGTGCCTCCTGCACTTTCCCAGTTCATTATAGGAAACCCTTGTTTCCTTGAGATACACATCCCTTTATATGTTATCTCGTATGCACCAGTTTGGAAGGAGTCTTAGCAAGGCAAGGGCTGGACGGATCCGGACGACGGTCTGCGAAGGCCTTGGAAGGATCAGGTGATCTCTCCACTTGATTACTTTTGTACGTGCTATTTATAATACAGAAGTATCATGCTGTTCCCGAAATAAACGTGTTAGTGTATGCTTTTATGTATGAGAATATTTGTTATATAAGCATTCATTATGATTTATTTAATGTTTTATATGAATCTCACTAACATTTAGAGTAGATATATGCTGTACAACCTGTCCTTTGTGCTGGTTTCTTCTTGTTTTTCAGGTTAAGAAGGAAGGATGGTTGCTGGGGGTTTGGACCCCACGTGGATCTACTTCAACCGTAGGACCTACGGGTAACTCTCTCATTCTGCTCTATTTAGTTTTTCTGAACGTGCATGGTTGTGTGAGTCTCTGTTAAGTAGCATGCCCCTGCTCTGTGGAGGTTGTATCCCAACCAACCTCTAGGGTGTTATTTCCCCGAAACAGAACTGGCGACTCCGCTGGGGATCACATTCTTGTGATTCTCCTGTTGGGTTGTTTCAGCTGTTTGGTAGGTTGCCAACAGTTTTATCTTTCATTTGCAGTCTAGTTTATTTTCTTGCAGTTAGTCTGAAGTCTTGGTGTCTTTTCCAGGCTTGTTCTTTTTTGTTTTTTTCATTATTTACCTTTGCATACGCGCCTTCTTCTGCACACAGTCGCGTATACACGCGATTTTGTCTGAAGGAAAACGCGTATACGCGAGTTTCCCTTAGAACAGACGCGTATGCACGCTGGTTGCATAGCTGTGAAGTAGCGTATACCTAGGCAGATTTTGAATTTTTGGGATTCTTGACTTTTTGGTCCTTTCTGGCTGTGGAGGCCTGTTTCTACAGAGTCTCTGTACTTACTGGAGTGTGAAGGAAGTGGTTTCATGTCTTTTCTCTCTTTCGTTTGAGTGGAAACTAGTCTTTTGGCAAAAGTTTTGTTTTTGGTGCTGGCACTTCTGGATTGAGTTCCAAGATTGCTTTCTGAGCATTCTTGGCTGTTCTGCTTTATCAGAACAGAGAGCTTCTGCTCACTGACTCGCTCCTATCTTTGTGTTGTGCTTCACATTGCGATTTTTGCTTCGTTTTTTATTGGTTTTCTTGAGTTCCATAGGCTAGGGTTTTGTTGCAATTTTCGAAGAACTTTTCTTGCTTCTTTGGAGTTTTTGTTTGCAACAAGGTTGCACTATTTGTCTAGGCAAAGTGGCTGAGTTTTTGGTCTTCCGTTGCTCTTATTGATCTTGCTACTGTTAGCTTTATAAGGTTTGGGAGCATTGTTGAAGTTTGTGCTTGAAATTCGGTCCTTTTTGGTTTGGATTTTGATAGTTGTGCTTGGTCTTTTCGAGCTCTTGCTTTATAAAACTAAAAAGCCCAAAAAACATTTGTTTTGCTTTTTGTTTTTGCATTTCAAAAACTCAAAAAACATTGCCTCTTGTTTTTGTTTTTGTTGTTGCATTTTCATTTTCGTTTTGCCATATCTTTTGGAGCTTTTGTGAAGTTTCTTGCTTCTAGTTTTCGGCTTGATTTTGAGGAGGAGTTGTCATTTGATTTCTTCTTCTTGTTTTTAAGTGTTTTTGGTGTCCTTATTTTAAGAGTTCTTGATTCCGAGAATTAGCTTTCTGGACAACAAAAGAGGAGTTAAAACTGAAGGAGCTTTTTGGAAATTTCACTTTGTTTTAAGAGATTTTTTGCATCTTAGGATTTACATGCTTGTAGTGATTTTCATTAGGCGCATTTCAGCATTTAGTTAGCTTCTTAGTTTCTGTGAGTGTGAGTTTGCTTTTTGAAAAGAAAAATACAAATTTTTAGTCTCGTAGAACCTGTATAGAGATTACTTTTCATCGAAAGACAAAGAACTGCATGTGCATGTAGTTAAGTTTTTATTAATTTCTTTTGTGTCAAAACACCATTGGTTTCATCTCCATATCCTTGTGACTTAATATAACAGCCCTTAAAATAAGCGATTTAATCTAAAATCAAATAGCAAGTTTTTCTAAGTGTCAATCACCAACTAGCTAGGTTGTAGGGCCTTGGAATAGGTGAGTGGAGAGTTAACTCTCCAAGGCCGCTCAAACAAACATAGAAGTTGATTAATTGAGCGAAATCCAATTCCGTGAGGTGGACTGGAAAAGCTCTCATCCGAGAGTCAAGCGCGAGGGGAAGTGAAGGTTGAGAAGAGGGATACCCCCCCTCCGATTAGCTAAATCTGACCTCAAGACCGTTTCGCCCAGCTTCTGATACGGATTGGTGTCCATAGTCGCCACTCCTAGGTTCCACACAGGTGACTGCGGGGGGGAATACCCGTGGTACCTGAGGCAGACGTCGCATCACTTTTAGCAGTACTTCTGGGGGGTGCCCTTGCGAAGCTTGGGTGCTTGAGCCGGCAAAGGCTATCGTTAGGAGGTCGGCGTAACTGTTTCTGATACCTTCGCTAGTTGCTCTGGGCCCTAATCATCCCAAACTGCTTTCGGGAGGTCCTATACTTTGCTTTCCTGTATTTTGGTGTCCGGTCCTCATCACCCAGAGCGGAAATACTTGGAGGTTGTTTGCTTGCTGTATCTCAGGGATTTTTATTTTAGCGAGTGCTCTTTGCTCCTAGCTTGCCTAGCTTTTCACTTTTTTGAGTCTAATTTAATAAATCTATAAAAGTGGCTGATCAAGCGCCTCGACGTTCGAGGAGAATCCGGGGGTTATCTCCCGAGAGTGTAGAGCCTTCTTCAAGAAGGCGTAGGAGCGATTTAGCAGGTGGTTACCACCCTGTGGAGTTTGACGCTGTGGAGAGAGATCCTCCACCAAGGTCTGAAGGTTTCGTAGCTGATTCCGGTGTCGGTTCCGAGAGGAGCGTTCCGCTCACCTCGCGAGTGTTGTTTCCTCAGGAAGAAGATTTTCAGATAGAAGATATACCTGAGCCTCCTGCTATAGGTCCATCTCCTCTTCCTCCTGATTATCCGTTTGTTGTTCAGTACATCGGACCGGAGTCTGAGAGACCGCCGGATCTTTCGTATCATTCTTATCTTTCGATGGCCACGACTGGGAATGCGGCTTCTACCGTGAGTGCTGCAGGCATTCAGACCACTGCTTCTGTCGAGGCAGGGGGCACTATTGCTTCATCTTCGATTGCTTCTAGTGCTGCTATGTTTAGCTCTGGGTTCACCCAAGCATATGCTTCTCATTCTGGTCCCTTCTGTTCAGGGATGTCCATTAGTGGAAATCCCTCTTTTTCCTTTTCCGTCGGTGCAGCTGGATATACGCCCATGTCTAACATGGCTAGTGGATCAGCTTCGTTTCAGGGTTTCCCCTTTGGGACTGGGCATATTCCCAGTTCCAATCCTTCTTTAGGGTCGTTTCCGTTTACGTCCCAGACCCAGAGTTTCAACCCTTGGTCTGGGGGGCAAAGTTCGACTACTTTTACGGGATGGAATCCTGTCTTTACTACAGCGGGGGCAGGGAATCAGTTCTTCGCAGGTCATCAAGGGAATGCTTCTTTCCCTTCATCGAGTTCTTATCAGTATTTTTCTCCTCTGTCTAATGCATGGAACCCCTACCAGGGGCTTTCCTCTTCAATCAATACTTCAGCGGGGGGAACTGGTTTGGGTTTTGGTAACTCGGCGTGGGGAGGAGGTTCTTCTCCGTTTTCTACGAGTCCTTTCTGGCAGCCTGGTGCCTCATCAAATCCAGGCTATTCTTTTTATAATGTTGGGAATCCGTCCCATCAAGGATGGAATCCTCAAGCTCCGCCTCGTCTACCGTTTCAGGCAACGTTAAACTTGCCAGACTTGTCGAAGTTAACTAACGACCCGATTCGTTATAGTCCGGGGTGGCCTCCGGTCCCGACCAAACTTCCTTCAGACATTCCTAAGTTTGAAGGTAAAAATGGAGAGGATCCGGCGGATCACATTACCACTTTCCACTTATGGTGCTCTTCGAACTCCCTGATCGATGACTCGATTAGGTTGAGATTATTTCAACGCACCCTAACTGGAAATGCTGCCAAATGGTATATAGAGCTCACTGGGGGCAGTTTCGCCACATTTGGAGAACTGGCTGTCACATTTCTAAACCATTTTTAGTTGCCTGTCAGATATGAGGCTGGGACCGAACTCCTGGCTAATTTTAAGCAGGATGAGGCAACTCACATTTCTGATCACATTCAGGAATGGAGTAGAAGGAAGAGGCTTATCAAAGCCCATATTCCAGGTGAGTTCCTTCTCGAGTGGTTTTTGAAATCTCTGCAGTCAGATATTTCAAAAGATGTATCCCTATCTGGGGTATTTTCTGAGGAGTAGGCCATCTTTAGGGCCCAGCAGTTAGAATTGATCTATTCTCAGTCTGGGATGCTTTATAAGTATTTTCCCAATGCTCCTCGCTCCAAATTGGATTTATCAAAACCCAAACCTGGTCCGCATGGTGACGGGCTTGTCGGATCGGTCAATAGTAGTGCAGCCAGCTTGCTTTCTCAATTGCAGCAGTTGTCTTTACAATCTGCTCCTTCTGGTCAGGCTGTGCCTGCTGATTCATCACCTTCCCAGTCTTTGTCCATAAATGTTGTCCAAGCTTCTGATCCCAAAGGAAATCAACAATCCGATGGGAAGAAGAAGGGACAAAATAACAAGAAGAAGGGCAAGAACGGGAAGGACAATGAAAATAAAACCAACAAGCGTGTTGGTGAGGGTCAAAAGGAGAAAAAGAAAGTGAAGTTTCCGTGCAAGCTTTGTGCTGGAGACCATCTCACGCACCTTTGCCCTAAAATTCAGGATGCTCAGCGCCTGTTATCTCAGCAGGGTTATTCTAGTTCCCAGGCTGTGCTAACAAACCCTTTTCCCCAAGGGCAGCAATTAGTTGTTGGCGCGAACCAAAATCCTGGGGCTTCCTATGGAGGTACCCAGGAAGGGGAAATTCCATCGAACATCTTTATGATGAGTGCTCACGTGGATGTCGCTACGAGATCCCGTGATTATGGCGGAGAGGAATCTTCGAAAGCTAGGGAAGTTCCTGATGCTACTGAGCCGCTTCACATCACGAAGCCAACTGTTGAGTCTATGCCTCGGATGCCGAAAGCATCTTCTAAGCAGTCAATGATTAATCCGAACGCGAGGGCTGCCCAGAACTACTCGATTGTAGAAGATCTAGCGCAGAGTCCTTGTGCTATGTCAGCTTTAGAGGTACTCCAGTTTTGTCCGGCTCAGCGTAGTGCTTTGCTCACTGCCATTGGGGCTATTGATCCGAAAAATTCTCTTCTGATTACTTTTGATATGAATAATTTTAAGAAGAGACTTCCTCATCACATGGCTTTCCATATTAAATCGTCATATCGGAAGTGCAATATCTTTCGAACGGTTGTTGATGAGGGTGCTTCTACTTGCGTGATGTCTCTCGCATGCTGGAAGACACTTGGATCTCCCAAAGCTGTTCCATCTAGCACTGTTCTTACTGCGTTCAATGGCCATTCTCACAGACCCCATGGTATTGTCCCGGCTTTGCCCATCTGTGTTGGGGGCAAAACCGTTAACATAGAGGTTGAGGTAGTGGATGCACCCTTGGACTACAACCTTCTGTTGGGGAGGAACTGGATTTATGAGATGGATGCCATTGCATCCTCACTATTTCGGATTGTATGTTTCCCCCACGAAGGGAGGATCGTTATAGTGGATCAACTGGACTGTCCTCCTGTAGACCTGGATGCGCCTTTTGACTCATCTGTTCCTAAGTTGGATAATACTAAGGCGCCTGTTGAGAATCTAGGAGTTGGAGTGTATTATTCCCTGATGGGTACTTTCGATCTTCCTTTTCCTAAGGTGTCTATTAATTCTATTTCATCCTCCAAGGCTCCCTTTCGAAGAGAGTTCTTCCGAACTCATTATTTTTCGGACCCTTGGACCTTACCTTCCCCTACTGCCACTTTAGCGGAAGGTCAAGTGGGTGGAATGGCATTCCCGATTTCTACAGCTGAGATTGCATATCAGTCTATTGTTGACACTGCAGAATCTGATCCAGCTCCTCTTTCACTGGAAGAGTTGGATGGTGATGTGGCTCCAGCTTGGACGCTTACTTCTTCTTCTGCCCAGGATTGTCTTGATACCACTCTTCCATCTAAAGAGGCCATCCTGGAAGCGATGACAGGTATAGATAGACCGTGGGATGATTTGCATCATCGGTCTTACTTCCTACCTGACTTGAGCGAAGTCGAAACAAGTTTTCCAAGTTTTCAGTCTCCTAGTCCTGTTCACCCAGTCTTGAGCCCTTTGGCACCAGCATAGGTTTATACTGAAGGAAACATGGCTGTGATCTCTCCTACTATCCCGGTGAACATTTCCAGGAATCCCAATATTGTCGAGAATGTCTTCATTGGAGCTGAATGTTCTCGTGAAGAGGTTCAAATCTATACAGAGCTCTTCAAAGAGTATAGGGATGTATTTGCTTGGTCTTATGAGGAAATGCCTGGCATAGACCCATCTATAGTCCAGCATGAGATCAAGACGTATGAAAATGCTAAGCCGGTCAGGCAAAAACTTCGTCCGGTTAATCCTAGGAAGGCAGCAGCTATCAAAGCTGAAGTTGAAAAGCTGCTTAAGGCGGGATTCATTTTCCCAGTTCCTCTGACTGAATGGGTTTCAAACCCCGTTCCTGTTGATAAAAAGCAAGGAACCATTCGAGTGTGCATCGATTTCAGAGACCTGAATAAGGCGTGTCCTAAAGATAATTACCCCACACCCTTCATTGATCAGATTATTGATGAGTGTGCCGGTAACGAAATTTTTACCTTCATGGACGGTTTCTCTGGTTACAATCAAATTACTATCCGTCCAGAAGATCAACATAAGACCGCATTTATTTGTCCCTGGGGTACGTTTGCATATAAGAAAATGCCTTTTGGTCTTAAAAATGCTGGAGCTACCTTTCAGCGGGCCATGTCTTATGCCTTCCACGACATCAAGAAGATTATCGAGGCATACTTAGATGATCTAGCTGCTCATTCTCAAAAGAGGATGGATCATCCTGGTCACCTATCCGGCAAATATTTGAAAGATGTCCTTTTTATAAAATTTGATTAAATCCGAACAAGTGCGTTTTCGCGGTTACATCCGGTTGGCTGTTGGGGTTTATTGTGTCTAGGAAAGGGATAAGGGTAGATCCCTTCAAGGTTGAGGCAATACTTCGGTTGCCTCCCCCGTCTTCAATCCGTCAGCTTCAAAGTCTCCAAGGGAAGTCTAATTTTCTTCAGAGGTTTATCGTCAATTATGCTGAGATTACAAAGGGATATATGAGACCGTCATTAGGAAGGAGTTCCTTTTCTTTGGGACGACTACGCTCAACGCTCATTCGATGCCTTGAAAAAGGCATTCACCTCTGCTCCTTTGCTGAGTCCACCCGATTATAGCAGAGATTTTCTTTTGTATCTGGCTACAGCAAAATCTACCATTGGTATGGTTCTGGTTCAGGAGGATGATGCTCCTGTTGAGCATGTTATTTACTACCTTAGTCGAGGACTGGTAGGACCTGAACTTCGATACACCCCGATAGAAAAGTTAGCCTTAGCAGCAGTTCATGCTGTGCAGCGACTCCGGCATTACATTATTCTTCGCAAAACTTATGTCTTGGCAGCTGCCAATCCATTTCATTTTTTCCTCACCAAGCGAGTGATTGGGGGCAAATATAATAGATGGATTGTGATATTACAGGAATTTGATCTCAAGTTCATGTCTGCCAAATCCAAGAAGTCATTAGTCTTTGCAGAATTGATCTCCGAGTTGCCTTGTGGAGAGGAGATGATCTATGATGAGTCCTTTCCAGACGAACACTTGTTTTAACTCCTCCACAAGATCCTTGGTGCAAGTGAGATATCATTGTGTATCTCCGCATCATGAAGTTTCCCTCTTCTTTTTCGAAAGATGAGCGTCGTAAGCCGCGTCACTTGGCCAAGAATTATCTCGATTATTGGTGATGCTTTATAATCATTTAGGGGTATTGATTCAATCCCAAGACGTCGCTAACTTTCAAGAAGCCGAGGTCGTGCTTACGTATCTTCACAAAGGGAGTTTGTAACATGACAGTGGCTTGTTGCCACCAAAAGATTTTGCGTGCTGGATACTTTTGGCCCTCGATTTTCAAAGATTGTATTGAATCGGTCAAGAAGTGTCATCCGTGTCAGGTTTATACTCGAAAAATGCACGCTCATCCAGCTCCGCTTTTTCCAGTCATTACTGTCGGACCCTTTACAAAGTGGGTATGGATTATACTACTTGTAACCCACCTTCGGCAAAGGGTCACAAGTACATTATCGTAGCAGTAGACTACTTTACGAAGTGGGTCGAGGCTATGCCTACTTTTGGGAACGATGGTGAGACTGCAGCTTTGTTCCTTTTCAACCAAGTTATCGCTCATTTTGGTATACCTAGAGAGATTGTCACTGACCATGGCAGTCATTTTCAGAATAGTATGATGGTTGAGTTGGCTCTCAAATTGGGTTTCCGGCAGGAGCATTCATCTCCATATTATCCTCAGGCCAATGGGCAAGTGGAAGCCGTGAATAAATCCTTGAAGACAATTCTTCAAAGGACAATTGATAAACATAGATCCAACTGGCATATTATGCTATATCCCGCACTTTGGGCATACAGGACGTCAGTGAAAACTGCAACTGGCTTTACTCCGTTTCAGTTAGTCCACGGGGTGGAATCCGTATTTCCCATTGAATGCGAGATTCCTTCTCAACTAGTTGTTATTTTTCCGACACTTGTGTTGCATGCTCATCTCAACATCTGATGAGGGCAGCGTCAGGATGCCGCGACGATGAATGAAGCGCATAAACCGAGTCAAAGTTCGCACAAGGAAAGGGAATAGCCTAGGGTCCTTTCCGAAGGTGACCTTGTTTTGGTCTATGCCCAAGAAAAAGATGCCTTGGGGGCAGGAAAGTTTAAGTCGATGTGGTATGGCCCCTATATCGTTAAAAAAGTCCTTAAGAAAGGAGCGTATACCTTGGTTGACTTCGAAGGGAACGAGTTGCCGAAGCCCCGAAATGGGCTCTATTTGAAGAAGTATTATGCCTAGGCTTTGGCCTGGCATCTTGCTTTTGTATATAGTAGTTTTTGCTTTGTACATATCTGATTGATTTTCGATTTTTGATGAGGTGGTGATGTTTTTTGATCTGCTTTGGCAGGTTGTGTTGGATGTCATGAGTCATTTTGGTTTCGCCGATGGTGTTAGTAGACACACCCGGAACTTAGCTTCCGCGGCTTGGGTGCTTCATTATCCTTCCGGTCAGCTGTTGGTATCAAGAGGAGTCTGCATTGGTCCTGCTTCCAATAACGTAGCAGAATACACTGCAGTCATTCATCTACTCTCGGAGGCAATATCCTTGGGTGTTGATTCGTTGGTAGTTTTCTTGGACTCCCAACTGGTGGTGTCGCAGTTGAACAACACTTATCGGGTACGAGATCCAATTTTATTACGATTGTTCTTGAGGGTACGTTTGTTACAAAGGTCATTTCAATTTTTAACATTCATTCATATTCCTTGAGCTGACAATTGGTTTGCTGACTCATTAGCTAATCAAGCTTTAGATTGGCATATTAATCATTCAATACAATAAATTTCTAATCATAAAAAACATCACACATTTGATACATTTATCATATCACATCAAATATCGCTGTATATATATCATCGGAGTGTCAAAAAACTTTACAAAATTTGGATCCATAATTTCGTACAAAACTTGGGCTTATGCCCCATCATGTTCAGTCTCAAAAAAGAATATACAGTCATCTAATATATAAAATCTGTCTACTCCTGAGGACCCTGCCCAGAAGTCGTGTTCCTATAGAACATAACTGCAGTGGCCACACGGCGGAATAGTCTAACCCAGTCTCGTGGTACTCCTACCACCCGTCTCTGGATGGCCTCAGGCAAGTCCTCCACGGCAGCCATAGGGATTTGGCGGGTCAATCCCTCCAAGTTTCTCTGCACGGCCTGGAGTGTCCTGTCTGAGTCCACTGTCTCTGCCTCGCCCCTGCGATGCTTATGGCGTGGGAGACCCTCAGGTCGAACTGGTCCAACATCTGAAACATGATCATTTTTAAGTGTCAGTCATTATGAATCCAATCAAAAACATGTGTGTTTTTCATTTTTCATACATATTTGAAAAAAATCCAAAAAATCATATAAGTCAAAAATTTTTGCAAAACTTACCGACTGCTCCCCATGCTGTGCCAGGTGGAAGTACTAGATCTGGATCTCCTCGGAAATCCATCCCGGCATAGGGATAGTCGTCCACTGCGATGATCTGTTCTCCCCACCACAGGAAGAACTCATCATCCCACGTGGTCCGGGGTACCTCGCTGCCCCCCAGTCTCTTCATCATGTCTGCCCAATGGGCAATTCTTGGGTCCCGCGGGCTGCTGATGGTCGAGATGACTCTGGGTCTCAAAGCTGGAACCCTCTCAAAGAAGAATGTTGTCAAAATGGTACCATAGCCAAAGTGTTTAGTTTTTACCTGGCGAATAGAGGTCAGCTGTTGTTTCATGTTCTGTAGCAGGGCTGTGCACCAATCGTAAACATGAGTCAAACACTCTACAGCTATACTCATTTGCGTCCTGGACGCCTGATGTAGTGAGGCAGATCCTGCCACTCTGCTGATGGTGAAAAGGAGGATCTTCATGTGCAAATCCCTGATATCTCTAATTGCAATCTGCGTTCCAACCTTTTTGGAATTATCTACGCAATATACGTGGACATAATCTTCCACGGTTAACCCGCCCAGGGGTTTTCCGTGCAGGTCTACTGGTTCTCCCCTCCTAGAGAGTCCAGTGATGAAATATATCTCCTCCACTTCAATGCGTAGTGGCATCTGATCAATTATGAAGCAATCCTCATCTGGTTCCCACTAATTTACGAGCATTTCAAGCAACCGCACATTACTTTTCATATTGGGCATTTTAAAGAATTTCAACAATCCGCAATTTCGGAGGATGTTTTGCGATGCGCGGTCCTGCATGACCTCTTGGTCTACTGCGCTATGCTCACGTTCCCTCCATGAGATAGTCATCCTGAGAAATTTCATCAAAATTTGCATTAGCCACGCTTTTTTACAATCGGACCTGCGCATACGCGACTTGTCCTGTGAACAATCACGTGTATACGCGACTTGCCTTTATTAAACCCGCGTATGCGTAGATACGCAATTTTTAGCAAGGGTTTCAAAGCAAAAAATCACTTAATTTTAATTTCCAAACAGACAAAATGAATAAACAGGATGATTAAGGAGCCTACCTGAAGTTTCGCTGAATTCCAACGGTTGGTTGTTCCTGATTTGACGAAAGAATTTTTTAGCTCCAGAGCACTTTTTCCAAATCAGCTATGCAATAATGAACCAAATGAGAGGTAATTTGTCTATTTATGGCTAAAAAATTGAAAATTTTCGCAAAAATTCATTATGCTTATTTTTTCGATCTATCTTATGCTGTATAACTCGATTGCTTGGAAGTGCCCAGTTTGGTATGTTTTCAGGTACATTTTGACAATTTTGAGATTTTTCCCAGTTTTTGATCCATCCTTTCCGACTCGTCACGGCAGGTATATGATCTTCAGTGGCATATAGGTTAGGGAATCACTTTCCGTTGCATCTTGCATACTAGCCTCCATACTGATCACTTGCCTTAGGGTCGATCCCATCAGGTCATGAGTATTACACCCATTTCACTCGCCGATTATTTAATCATGACTTGATGGTAGAGCTTTCCTTTACATGGGCTTCCTAGTTAGTTCCTCGCTATCACTTGTTGCCCATGCTGCGTTTTATGTAGGCTCGGGAGTCCTCTTTAGTCCCACCATGTCTTATGTGTTGAAGCTTCATTCTTCTTCTTCATCACTTATCATTTTTTCTGGCTTTTACCCTAGAGGCTCCCTGGTGTCGTTAAGTTGTATTACTGCATTGCATATTGGCTACTTGTTTATCCCGGCCTTTAGCCGGCTTCATTTGGACTCGATGTTTAAGCCAACTTTTGACCTTGACTTTCTGTACAAGTTAACCATTGCATGCACTTAGCTATCACGACTTGACACCTTTGTACCCATGGATGCCTTAGGGTCGATCCCATCAGGTCATGAGTATTACACCCATTTCACTCGCCGATTTTTAATCATGACTTGATGGTAGAGCCTTCCTTTACATGGGCTTCCTAGTTAGTTCCTCGCTATCACTTGTTGCCCATGCTGATTTTTATGTAGGCTCGGGAGTCCTCTTTAGTCCCGCCATGTCTTCTGTGTTGAAGCTTCATTCTTCTCCTTCATCACTTATCATTTTTTCTGGCTTATACCCTAGAGGCTCCCTGGTGTCGTTAAGTTGTATTACTGCATTGCATATTGGCTACTTGTTTATCCTGGCCTTTAGCCGGCTTCATTTGGAATCGATGTTTAAGCCAACTTTTGACCTTGACTTTCTGTACAAGTTAACCATTGCATGCACTTAACTATCACGACTTGACACCTTTGTACCCATGGATGGAACGTTCCTCTGAGTATCACTGACCAGTTTTCGCCACCTTGCATTGAGCATAGGATTGTTCCAATCCCAGGAACTAGTGCATCTGCTTTCTTGATACTCGTTATATCCATTGTACCATAGCATTCTTTTATTCTTTTTCAGGCTTATTATATGAAAAAGACAAAAAAATTAAATATAACAAAAAGAGCGGGAACAGGATGTATCTTCATTGTTTTGATGGCAGTACAGAGTCAGTTTGTCGCCCTTGAACAAAGCACATATACTTATATATATTTCCTTCATTTTGGGATGGTTCTAGTTTTGATCTAGGTTCAGCCTTTACCATGTTTCACTTGTCAGTTCTCCCCTGGTTGGTTATCTCTTCCAATCATATGGAGAGTTTGTTTTGCCTCCTGCATGACAGAATTATACAGTGTCACTTTTTACTGCCATGGTCATCATGAGTCGTGCTTTTGTTCAAGGGAAGTTTAACCTGAGTCGGCCATTCTGCGGTGTCTCTTGACTCATTATTCATTCGGCCTTATCGGTCTTGTCAGTATCATGTTCTATCACATCAGATGTTTTGGTCTTCTGCTCGTGCTGGTTTGAGAAGGTCCTCATTGACTTCTTGCTGGCGGGTTTGTCTCTTATCGACTACGACACATTGCTCTGAGAGCAAACCTAGAGCCGCACCCTGGCCCTATTTCCATCATTGATAGGTGACCTTGTGCTCAGCATTTGATCATCATCATGGGTCTTTGACCGAGTGGTTTCCCCTGTGTTCGACGTCAGCACACATTATCACACTTGGGATTCGTGCAGTACCTTGATTTCCATTTGACCCTATCGGTGGATTTCTCGCCTCTGTGTCAGCTTTCATTATTGGTTGGTTCATAGGGTTTCTTCCGTGCGCTAGCTTCATCTTGTGCACGTCGGAAACGTACTTCGGTTTTGGTTCCATCACTCTACTTCGTCTGATTCCTTCCAAATCTTGGCCTGCGGGTTACACTCGCGCTAGACTGATGTGGCATGCCTTAATGCCTTCCTTCCAGCAGATATTTTCCCATCGAATTCGACTCATTGCTATGGGAATAAGGTCTAGAGTGTTTTTTTCAGTACCTTAGGGTTTGCAGTCATCAGTGGCAGACTCTTCGCTATCGACAGTGGGGATTCATCATTGCCTCTTGATTGGTAGATTCTTTCAAGTGTTCGACTTCAACTCATTCATTCACACTTGTCAGATTGTACTGGGGCACCTTGACACTCATTATCATTATCGGTGGGTTGTCTCGCGTTGGTTAACGGGAAACATCATTGCCCGGTAATCCAACGATTTCTCACATGGTCGACTTCAGCCCATTTATTCCCATTGTGTAGAATTGTGCCGTTGTGATCGGTGAAGACCTCGGGTTGTATCAGCATTTCTCGGTTCACTGTTGACAGTCCTTTCAGTTTCTGCCAGTGTTGTCGTCCACCCTTATATGTTGCAGTTCAGCACAGCAGCATCTTATATGTTGGTCCCCGAGTTGCGTGATTGTACCGTTTGATCCACCTCTTATGATCCGGTACTTGGAGATTCAGTTACTTATTTGATCAGACATCCATTTGCACCATCTTTGATCAGCTTTCTATATGTGATACTTGGACATTGATTCAGACTTGTATTTCCGGGCCATGCTCAGATGATTCATTGTGTACTTACAGTTCAGCTATACTTGTATACATGTTGGATCTATTTCAGTAATTTCCATATGATGTATTTTTGACTGAGCATGGGTATGCCCGCCACAGCATGAGTTGAATCTCTGGTTTCTTTCATTGGTTTTTTGGCAGGATGAAATCTGGTGAAGTCCTCCCTTGTCCTTGCGAAGTTCTTTCTATGTGCATAATACATTTCGGCCATCATGTACCCCTTCTGACCTCATATATTAGGGGGCATATGTTATAGCATCATTTCTCACCTTGACATGATTCATGATTGCTTTGATGGTTTTGGGCACCCATTCCTATAGACTTGGACAAATTCACTTAAAAACAGTGTAAAAATCCCCATACGCGACTATGCCCGTACTTTTCCGCGTGTATACGCGAGTCCAGCTAGACTTTTCCGCGTATGCCATTAAAAATGATTAAAAAATATATAATTATTCCCTATTTTCGGGCTGGGTTGATGGTTACTCAGGTAGTTCAACCACCCCAGCACGTGGCCAACTATTTCCAACTACTGAAACTACTTGGAGGGAGTATAAAAACCCCTCATGTGTATGGCCTAAGGGAGAGAGAGAATTATTGATATTATACTCTGTTGGTATTCCCTATCCAAGTCCGATTCCCCGTGCCTCCTGCACTTTCCCAGTTCATTATAGGAAACCCTTGTTTCCTTGAGATACACATCCCTTTATATGTTATCTCGTATGCACCAGTTTGGAAGGAGTCTTAGCGAGGCAAGGGCTGGACGGATCCAGACGACGGTCTGCGAAGGCCTTGGAAGGATCAGGTGATCTCTCCACTTGTTACTTTTGTACGTGCTATTTATAATACAGAAGTACCATGTTGTTCCCGAAATAAACGTGTTAGTGTATGCTTTTATGTATGAGAATATTTGTTATACAAGAATTCATTATGATTTATTTAATGTTCTATATGAATCTCACTGACATTTAGAGTAGATATATGCTGTACAACCTGTCCTTTGTGTTGGTTTCTTCTTGTTTTTCAGGTTAAGAAGGAAGGACGGTTGCTGGGGGTTTGGACCCCACGTGGATCTACTTCAACCGTAGGACCTACGGGTAACTCTCTCATTCTGCTCTATTTAGTTTTTCTGAACGTGCATGGTTGTGTGAGTCTCTGTTAAGTAGCATGCCCCTGCTCTGTGGAGGTAGTATCCCAACCAACCTCTAGGGTGTTAAGTCCCCGAAACAAACACTGAACATTTTTAAAACATAAACTAACTTCTAGCAAACAATAATATTAAATTAGATTTAATTGTTTGTGCAGCTGAATTGATGTGCATAGAAAAAATGGGAATAGATATCTTTGATACATACAACATACAAATGCAAAATCTCAAAAGATAAATCAATCTTGCAAATAGAAGGGTATTTAACTAGACAGAAATTTCCATATAGATTCATCCAGAAACCCAGACCTAGTCAAAGAAAACATGAACCAATGGTTTATTTCAACTGTACATCAACGTTGAAAAATTGAACTATTATGATGTGTTACAAATTAGCCTACATGGCAAAGTGTTGGTCGGCCTAAAAGGAAGTAATTCTATCTGTATTTATATACCTTGTCCATGGCTCTTTTAATAAGGAATAACTCGGCAATATCTGAAAATAGTTTACAGATTCTTGTAAGATTTAGTACGAATATGTTGATGGGCTTTCAGTGTGAAGTTTAAAGAGTTTTAAAATAGTGTGGATCTATTATTTGGTCATCTTTGAAGCAGATTGCGGATAGTATAGTATGAAGCAGATTGCGTATAGTGTGAAGCAAATTGTGGATAGTCTAAGGAAGATTACAAATGCCATAAACAAATATGTGGATATATGTTGCAGGATGCAGCACCAACTAATGTTGTTGATAAGACTGTTAAAATAGAGACATACCACGAACCCAAGGGTTTATCTGACCTTGCTGTGTCAAAGGTTAATGTTGTGGATAAGACTGTTAAAATAGAGACAGAGAACAAACCCAAGGGTTTATCTGACCCTGTTGTGTCAAAGGTTGATCAAAATAAGAAGAAAAAACAAGGCAGCAAGGAAGCAAACAATGAAGATGGCAGTGGAAAAGATAAGTTTGCCGACTTGATTTTTATGTGTAATTCTCAAACAAAGCAAGAGTGTTTCCGATACAAAGTGTTTGGGTTGCCACCAACCAAAAAGGAGCTTGTAGAAAAGGTGAAGCCCGGAATGAAGCTCTTCTTGTATGATTTTAACCTTAGACAAATGTATGGTATCTACAAGACAGCATCTGCCGGAGGAATGAATGTGGAACCAAATGCTTTCCGGAGTTGTAAAAGTCCACTCCCAGCACATGTAATCTTTTTATACATGAAAGGGGTGCATCAAGCTTGTGAATTTTGTATTCATGATGAATGGAAAAGTTTGACACCCACTTTGCAAGAAGATGTTAATAATCATGCAGCTAATGAGAATGTAAAAGAAGAGGATGTTGAAAGCTCTAGATTCATTGAATTCATTGCTAGTATTCAGAGGAGAGCCACTACCTCATCAAATTCACCTCCTCAAGAAGGCGACAACGATGAATGTTCAAGGTATAAATTTGCCTCTAATCAAATTGCTTTTGATTATGATAAATATGGTAAATATTCACATAATATTTGGAAAAGAACTTGCATGTTCCTTTTGTGGTTTGAATAATCATAATGTTTATAGATGTTGGAAGAAGATATCCATGCATGTATGAAACTTTCTAAATAAATGAGGCAAAAGGTCCCATTGGACAAGGAAAATGATGTTGAAAATAAGTTGAAATTGTTTATTACTCATTGCCATAAGAAAGGTCACCTTGTAGAATATTTTGCTACATACAACACTGAACATTTTTAAAACATAAACTAACTTCTAGCAAAAAATAATATTAAATTATATTTAATTGTTTGTGCAGTTGAATTGATGTGCATAGAAAAAATGGGAATAGATATCTTTGATACATACAACACACAAATGCAAAATCTTAAAAGATAAATCAATCTTGCAAACAGAAGGGTATTTAACTAGACAGAAATGTCCATATAGATTCATCTAGAAACCCAGACCTAGTCAAAGAAAACATGAACCAATGGTTTATTTCAACTGTACATCAACGTTGAAAAATTGAACTATTATGATGTGTTACAAATTAGCCTACATGGCAAAGTGTTGGTCGGCCTAAAAGGAAGTAATTCTATCTATATTTATATACCTTGTCCATGGCTCTTTTAATAAGGAATAACTCAGCAATATCTGAAAACAGTTTACAGATTCTTGTAAGATTTAGTACGAATATGTTGATGGGCTTTCAGTGTGAAGTTTAAAGAGTTTTAAAATAGTGTGGATCTATTATTTGGTCATCTTTGAAGCAGATTGCGGATAGTATAGTATGAAGCAGATTGCGTATAGTGTGAAGCAAATTGTGGATAGTCTAAGGAAGATTACAAATGCCTGAAACAAATCTGTGGATATATGTTGCAGGATGCAACACCAACTAATGTTGTTGATAAGACTGTTAAAATAGAGACAGAGAACGAACCCAAGGGTTTATCTGACCCTGTTGTGTCAAAGGTTAATGTTGTGGATAAGACTGTTAAAATAGAGACAGAGAACAAACCCAAGGGTTTATCTGACCCTGCTGTGTCAAAGGTTGATCAAAATAAGAAGAAAAAACAAGGCAGCAAGGAAGCAAACAATGAAGATGGCAGTGGCAAAGATAAGTTTGCCGGCTTGATTTTTATGTGTAATTCTCAAACAAAGCAAGAGTGTTTCTGATACAAAGTGTTTGGGTTGCCACCAACCAAAAAGGAGCTTGTAGAAAAGGTGAAGCCCTGAATGAAGCTCTTCTTGTATGATTTTAACCTTAGAAAAATGTATGGTATCTACAAGACAGCGTCTTCTGGAGGAATGAATGTGGAACCAAATGCTTTCCGAAGTTGTAAAAGGCCACTCCTAGCACAGGTAATATTTTTATACATGAAAGGGGTGCATCAAGCTTGTGAAGTTTGTATTCATGTTGAATGGAAAAGTTTGACACCCACTTTGCAAGAAGATGTTAATAATCATGCAGCTAATGAGAATGTAAAATAAGAGGATGTTGAAAGATCTAGAGTCATTGAATTCATTGCTAGTATTCATAGGAGAGCCACTACCTCATCAAATTCACCTCCTCAAGAAGGCGACAACGATGAATGTTCAAGGTATAAATTTGCCTCTAATCAAATTGCTTTTGATTATGATGAATATGGTAAATATTCACATAAGATTTGGAAAAGAACTTTCATGTTCCTTTTGTGGTTTGAATAATCATAATGTTTATAGATGTTAGAAGAAGATATCCATGCATGTATGAAACTTTCTAAATAAATGAGGCAAAAGGTACAAGGCCCATTGGACAAGGAAAATGATGTTGAAAATAAGTTGCAATTGTTTATTACTCATTTCCATAAGAAAAGTCACCTTGTAGACAAGTGTTGGACTTTGTATCTCTCTAATTAAAAAGAAAAGGCATCTTCACTGATCATTAATTATTACCGGAGAAAACTCCTTATGTATATCAATATGGTTGACAACATGTAATTTTTGTTTGTGGATGATCGTTTAGAGTTACATTGATTTATTTTTTAATACACTTATTGGAAGATTTGGGTCCCAAGTGCAGATATGTGATGAAGTTATAGTGAATAAAATTAAAGCAATGGGTTGGACTAGAATTTCCTAGAGAGTTCCTTTATGACAAGGGTAACCTAAACAAGAACTTTTATAGGAGAAGTTGGTAAAGATTTGTTAGGTGAGGTGAATTATGGTTACTATTTCTTTAAATACTTTCTCATTTAGTTACAATCGACCTATGAAGAGAGAAATTATTAATGGCTATATAGAGTACCTTTTAAATTGTGATGACCTTCTAAGTTATCACTTTGGGTCCCTACATAGATGAAATAAATGCATAAAGTATCTCTTAAGAATGGATTTTTTGAATTTTCCTTATTTAACATTTGTGACATCATCATCATCATCATGAAACTTGGGTACTAATGTAGAGAACTGTGTCTAAATATTTAGCATTTAGGAAATTTGAATATTTACATATTTTACTATTGGATACATTTAATTATGCAATCCTTATGGTATGAACTACTAAATACTATATACAATAATTAGGGTCCCAGCTAACAAGCACATGCCTTTAATTTTAAAAAAAAATTACATATCAAAAATATTAACAAATTAGGGATTTAGAAATTTTATAGCTATTTTCGAGCCAAAAACTTAAAAACTACTATACACAAATTTTAAAAAAATATAATAAAAAAATTGATGAAAAAAATAGACATTGATTACTTTAATCAATAAAAATCTGCACTCAAATGATTTCAACATAAAACTTATTAATTAAAAATTCATCAAAACAAAATTAATCAAAATATAAAATAAGCCTATGCATCCATATTTACATTTGTGACTTTAATCAAGACTGTAGACCTATATAAATTTGTTACTTTAATAAAAAATTACACCTAAAATGATTTGGAAATAATTTTATCGTTAAAAATTCATCCCAAAAATATATCGAACTATGAAATTAAACGTTATACCTCTTCTTAGTAACCTTTCATTAAATTCTATTTTTTTATTAATTAAAATTTTAAAATAAAAATTTATTATTTTACAGATTTTAATTTACAAAATAATAACTTTAATTAAATAAATTTAAGTTTGTTTTTTTATTTTACTGGTTGTGAAAAGTTAATGTTTTGTCTAATGTTGATCATGTCGTTCAGATAAGCAATATTGACTTTGTGTCATGAAACTAGCTTCTTTTGGTTTCAGAAAATTTAACATTTGTGCGTTAATAGTACAGTGAGGAAATGGTGATGAGGCCATCCTATATAGTGACTCGTGATTCAGTTGATGTTTTCATGGAATTTTCTTCTTTTCATGTCCAACGGACACCCACAAGACTTCTATAGCCTTCAGAATAAGCCCCACGTTAAACATGCACGCAAAACAAAGAGAACTAATTCCCTTTTATGTCCAAAATGTTTCTAATCGTCCTTTGGTTTCCTGAGAATAAATATATATACGCATCAACTTCTGTAGATTTTAATTTAATTTATTAATCAATTGCGGCAGAAATGGCTTTCAGGCTTACTGTTCAGAGGTTTGTGGGAATAATTCTTGCCGCACTGCTCTTTGCTGGTTCTCAGTTTGTGTTGGGTGACTTGGATTACAAAGATGCTCTGCACAAATCTATTTTGTTTCTGGAAGCTCAACGTTCAGGAAAGTTGTCCAGCAGTAGCAACAGGATAAAGTGGAGAGGAGATTCTGCTCTCACAGACGGAAAAATCCAAAATGCAATGACATAATTACTCATTTTGGTGTAGTTATATATTCTTCAATGCTCTAGAAGTGTTGTTAATCATACCCAAAATCGGAAAATAAAGATGCTGATCAATGCATGCTATTGTCAGTTTAAAATATTTTTGAAATAGAGATATCAGGTTTCCTAATTTACAATATTTTGAATTAGAGATCAAACCATAATGATGAAACCTATTCAATATGGTAGTAGTATAAGGAGTACAAAGCTTACATATAGCTTACACCACTGTATGTGTATTACTAATAGTACCAGTATAAGCAATAAGGGTCTCATGGCTCTTAATCTGGGTTTGGTTACTTATTACCTTTTATTACCATTACTGTTACATGAATTAGTACTAGTATCGTTAAACAGACATACTATAACATAGCTTGTATACATATCCTTGTTATTCATTATGCAATCACATTGATTAGTATCCCAACCATTTCAACCTTTTTAAGCATGATGATGTTCATATTGGTTACCTAATTAAAAAGAAAACATACATTGTGGTTTTGGTAGAACATACCCAATGAAAGCACACACCGACGAGAGGAGCAGCAGCACTAAAGGGAGCAGCTGGAAAGTGCGAACAACAGCAACGCTAACACAAATTCGCGGGAATAATGAAAAAGGTAAACGAACAGTCTTTGCGGGCGATTTATTTATAGGAATTAGTTCGGCCGAACTATTTTAAAAGTAAAAGTCCAGCCGAACTCATAGTTCGGCCGAACTTTTGTTGCCAGTTTTCCAATCTCCGGCAAAAATTCAGTTTGCCCGCGCCGTCTGTGTGTCTTCAATCTTAACAGAATCAAGAGTTCGGCCGAACTTTCTAAGAAAGTTCGGTCGAACTATTACAAAGTTCGGCCAAACTTTAGAAGAAGTTCGATCGAACTATTGCCGAAAAACAAATTCGGCCCCCGATTCTCACAAAAGTGTAACCCAACTTCACGTTTCCGCCCCCCATCGTTCTTTTACCAGAACATCTTGATCCCGAAGTTGAAAAACCAGAAGTGGTTCCTGTATTGTTCGCTCCATAGTCGATTGTAACCATTGAGTCTCCCATATCACACAGTCAACCACTTGAAATATATCTCGGGCTTGACGGTGAAATCCTTCCACCTAGTTTGATTTCGATTGAAGAAATCCCACAAGACAAAACATCTTTAACTCCAACTCATTTTGGGCAGTAGCTTTACCTGTACAAGTATTTTCCTCAATCACCTTACTCTTCCTTTGTTGATCTTGTTTCACTTCGAGTTCTCATTAATCCTATAGGGTATACATTGGGTTGTATGACCATGGCCGAGTCGACATCTCTAGCTGTACTTTCTGTTACATTTGCGACAACATCTACTGTTGCTACTCCGTCGATGTTCACCACATCACCAGATTCACATCTATATGGTGGTCCTTCTGTCCCACTTGGTTACCAATCATTATCTAGAACCTACTTTGGTGCATCCTCGCATCCATGGACTTCACCAATGTCATATTCTGGTATTCTATCTCGTAAATCTCTAATGAGTACTAAACGGCTTGATCCTTTATATACATCTTCAATGCAATATCAAGCTGGTCCATCTAGGTATATACCATCCAGTACATTCTCAACTGGACTCCCAACATTTGGAGAAAAATATATTCCATCTTATTATACTCCTCATGTTGGGTGCAAACTATAGTCACCCATTTTGACAGTATTTTGTCGCTTTATAGTCACCCAAATGTTGGAATGAATGTTTTTTAGTGGCAGCCCACTCTACCCATTCAACCACAAACGGTTACACATTCATATCAACCGGTTCAACCCGTTGCACCCACATCTACTCCACTTGTTAATGCATCTTTACCCCTGTTATAGACTCAGGTTGTTGTATCTCAATCGGCTCAAGTGGGTCCTTCAACCCAATACCCTCAAGTTTTTGGTCCTCAAACCCCAAATTCTTTGGCTAGTTTACAACAACCACCTGTATACGGAATCATTTATTCACAATATGGATTACCATATTATGGGATATCATAGCCACAACGGGGTTTCACCTATTCACAACCAAATCCAAGCTATTCAAGTTTTGGCTATAATCTTGGTGGGCAGACCCCTTGGTAGCCACAACCACAAATGGAACAACAATCATTCCAAAAACAAACAACTTACCCAGGTTTTGGTTAACATAATCCTCAAGAATTTTCTTATCAAAACAACCCCTATTTGGGTTACCAGCAACAAATTCCTTATGCTGGTGCTCAAAGGCCTGTTGTCCAAGAAATTCCATCATACACTGGCTACGATCAACCCGACTTAAACTGACATTTTCCTTTTGTTGTAACTTTAGAGTTACCGGATTTAAACCGGATTACCAATGATACAATCAATTATGCTCATTGGTGGCCAGTGATCCCACGTAAATTACTCTCGGACATTCCTAAGTTCAATGGAAACCATAGGGAAGACCCATCGACGCATGTTACAACTTATCATTTGTGGTTTTCATCTAACTCCTTAAATGATGACACTGTTCGACTACGTCTTTTGCCTCGTACGCTCAGAGGTTCAGCCGCGAAGTGGTACATTCAGTTACCGCGAGCTTCATTTGATAATTTCACTACCCTAGCTACTATCTTTTTGCCCACTTCCAGTTACCCATACGATATGAAACTGGAATGGAACTCTTGAAAAATTTTAAACAGGCTAATGCTACTCACATTTCTGATCATATTCATGGGTGGCGTCATCGTCGTAGAATGGTCAAATTTTTTTTTCCTAATCAGCTCCTCACTGAGTGGGTAATTAAGTCTCTGTTACCATCTATAACCGAGGATGTGGCTAAGGGTGGTGTCGTCACTAAAGATCAGGTCATTTCTCATGCCCAATACTTAGATTTTATTTATACTCAGTCTAGCATGCTCTACAAGAAAATTTCCAATGCGTCGTGATCTAATTTCACTGTTCCTTCTCCATTTAATGACTCTCATGTCGGCGACGATATAATCAGTACTACAAGCACACATCACTCTACTGCACCTGATCCTGCACCTTCTTCCGCAATCCATGCCATGTCATCTGACAAAGGAAAAAGTGACAAGCACCCCAGAAGTAAGAAAAAGGGGAAATCAAAGAGAAAGCAAACTTCTACCCCGCAGGAACAATCATTTGATCAAAAAATTGAAAATTAGAAAACTCGTTGTTAGCCACCTATAATATTTTGTTATACCAAAAGGTGGCTAAATCTGTTTTGAGCCTTCAAGGAACAATTTTTCATTACTAAAATTTGTTGGCTCTTGAAGACTCCTTGTAGGCCTCATGCCTCTGTCCAAAATCTTCATTACTTTTCCTATTAATTTTGTTGATTTCCTGTAAGAAACTGCTGAAGAAACCATCATTTTTCCCCTTTCTCCCACTCATAACTAACCTTCATTTTCTCCCCCTTTTCTTCGTATTATTTCCCTACTTTTCATAAGTTTCTCCCTCCATTCTTGAAAATCCTCCTGACATGGTTTAAAACTTCTGGTTGAGCTGTGCCGAACCCCCAGAATCCCTTTTAAAATCTTTCCCCTAACCTCTGTTGGCCATTTTCCTCCCTTACCCCTCTATCATTCCTTTCCTCAGCCTTCAAATGCCATTTAAAAAGGCCAAAACCCACTTTCCGACCTTAATATAGGCATAAGCCCCCTCCCGCTAGCCCCTTTCAAACCACTTCCCCGCACATGCCCCGGCGCTGGGACCAAGCGCTTAAGTCCCAAGCGCTAATCGCAATCGGAAGTCGGGCGGGTGCACAAATCCTTTGTAAATAGTCAAAACTCCGATGCGATTTATTTATAACAATAAGTCTAGCGATGCATTCCGCACCGTTGATCTTCCGCGGAGATCTGATGGTGGAGCGCTAATCGCAGCCCCCCGCCCGATCGCAATCGCAATGCTTCAAATATGCCCTCCGATCAATCGCAGTCCATACCTCCGATCTTCCGATCCTGCTCTCCCTCCGATTTATTCTTGACCGTTGATCTAATCCTTGATCCAACGGTCCACGCCAAAACGCATCGCAATGTTTCACCCCCTTGCGATTACCTTCAATTCATTCCCCGCCGTTGATCTGGTCCTCAGATCAACGGCCCGCGCTTAATCGCACTGGAAGTTCAATCGCATCCCCTTTTGTGCCACCCCCGATTGAGACCCTCCGATTAGATATTGACCGTCCATGTGTCCAAATCGGACGGTCCAAAACTGCTCCTCCTTATTCTTCTCCTAATATCCTTTTTTCCTTTCTATGCAGATCTCCACCGTTGGTTGCCCTCATCCGACGGCTACGCTCCTCCCCCGCCATCCGAAGCAGTTTAAACCTATTTCCGCAGGATTTCTTAACTGTTGTTGTGTTTTGCAGGCGTTTTAATGGTTTTCCATTATAGAATGAAGGAAAACCGAGGGATGGGAAAGATGTTTCCTGTGCCTTCGGGCTATCTTAAGGAGGCCATTCACGGGGTTCTATTCCATGTCTCGTCAGTACTCTATGAGTATTGATGCCGTAAAACCCAGTGCGGGTCTGCACATCGACAAGACACTGTTTTAAATCAAACACAGTTAAAGAGTATCAGTTTTGAGAATAAAGCACAGCAGATGAAGATTGAAGACAGTTTTTATGGGGATTACAACTAAGACAGTTATCAAAAGCCTAATCCCCAATCTAAAACACAGTTTAAAGGAAAAACCTAAAGTGTTTTATCAGACAAAAAGCCTCCACCGCCACATCTGAGGCAAATTGATTCCTCAGCTACCACCGAGCCACCTGTTGCCTCGAACCATTCAGAACAGAGGCCGAAGTTATTGCTCGAAGAAATATCTTCCTCCAGCATTGCCAAGAGGTTATTTTTCCAAGGAAACCAATGAATAAATATCTGCAGAGTTATTCCAAAACAGACACAGAGCCTCAAAGTCAAACAAAGCTTCCCCCGAGCTTTGATATTTATTGTGAAACAGTTAATGTAGTGATCCACCTGTAAATTTTTCCCTCGAGCCTCTCAAAGGGCCGAGAAGTCTTCACTCTGCATTAACTGTCCTTGAGATATTTTGTTAAAATCTCACCTCCTCATCTTCCTATAAGTACTTCTACATTAGATGAGGAGTTGTTGGTTGCAGAACTTTGAAATACACTTGAGCTTGAGACTTCTTTTTGTACATAGTATTCACTGGCCCTTGAAGCTCTGTTTGTTCTAGAGTAGTTAGGTTGAATAGTGAAGATGATTGCTGAACTGAAACATTGGACTTAAGTTTGTAGCTGGTTTGACATCAATATAAAAGTTGTTTCATGGGATCCTGATCTATATTGACGGTGATTTTATTCTCATTTGTAACTTGTTTTTTTATTTCTGTTTTCATGTTGTTTCATTCTCCACTGTAAAGAACAGTTTAAACAGGGTTAGGACCTGCTGTATATCAGTAAACTTCTCTGGCTGAGAAATATTTATTTGAATGTTTTCTTCCAATCTGTGTTATTCAGGAATGACTTAATTCAGTTTAGGCATGAGAATGCTGGCGTTCCCTCATTTTATCGTCCTAGCTGAATATTATTTTTGAACGTTACTTTCAGTATATGTTATGTGATGATGAACTGAAGGAAGATATGGTTAGCCCTGGTCCCAGACTTGTCTGCATAACTAACAGATTGTTTCCCTTGGAATGTGTTAAAAGATGGCTAGTTTAGAAGCACTTGCTAGATCTTAGACCATTCTGTGTTATCGTTGTGTTTCCCCTTGTTTTGTATGTTTTCTATTGGAAGTGTGTCAAAGGCTGGTTGGTTTAAAAGTACTTACTAGATCCTAGTCTGCTTTCGTGTCCTTCTTAAAGTGTTTGTCAAAGGCTGACTGGTTTAAAAGTACTTATCAGATCCTAGGCTGCTCTTCGTTCTGCATCTGTTTATTTCCCCTTCTCGATGTATCACTCCATTCCATAAATCAAAATTTAAAGAGATCCTTAGACATAGATGACTGGCCCCTTGGATCACACTTGATGTTGTTGTTCAATTAAAGCCCAGATATGACTCCATAGCCCAATGGACTAAAAACCAGCGTTATATCTATCTATCTTCCAAAACTGTTCTATTTGCTTGCAACTTCTCACTTTTGAAACTTTGCACTTAGGACTTTCCCCTCAAGTAACATTTCATGCTCAACCATCCAAAACAAAACAAAACCCTTGGCCTTCATAACTAGCCTAATATCATTACCTTAAGCTTTTCAAAGACAATGTCCATCTTTGCACATATTGGAGAGATCCCTCTCCGGATTCAGGAGGGCTAGATCCTAGAATCCCAAAGTTTGGTTGAAATGATGTTAACTCTGTGATTGGACTCTCCCAATCTTGCTAATAAATTACAGAGACCTAACATTTCTGGCGACTCCGCTGGGGAAACTTTAACCCAGAATCTCTGGTTCCATGACAATTGTTTTATTTTGCAGCTGAGCCACCAGAAGCTAACATTTCTGGCAACTCCGCTGGGTACCCTTACCCAGAATCTTCATAACATTTTGAGAGTCAAAAGCAGCCTTTTCAAGCACTACCAAGAAATGGTAATTAAGATGAAACTCATTGAATCAGTGACAAACTAGGTCAGTCCTAGGATTCTTTCGAGTTTTTATCTAACCTTGGAAAATCAGCTAGCTTAGCCATAAGGATAGACTGTCTTTGTTTCATAACCGTAGCTAAGTTTTGAGGCAAAGTTAGGATATTCTTCCGAACCACAAATAAAAGCAATTTAGAAAATACCAAAAACATTTCAGATTGGTAGTAAAACACTAGTTTTGATATCTTTTGTACATCTTTGATGTGTTTTACTTTATACTCTTAGACAGAGTCTGGAAAGGGCCAGGTAGCCTCCGGGTCTCATCCTCTTTTGGGGGTGACATATCTGGTGAATGCCCTCCCAGTCAACCTCTGGTTAGAGTTTGTTGTGTTTTGAGATATCCTTGAAAGGAATGTTTCACAGACACTGTGGTGGACAGTGTACTCCTTTGAAAAAACTCTGAACTTTCCACCTAGCGACTCCACAATCCTGAACAGACCTTAAGACTCCACTGGGAAGAACCCTTATCATTATAAAATCATTCAAACTCAGTTAGAGGACTGTGGGATTTGAAATCGTAAAACAGATTGGTGAACCTCTCTAAGATTGTCATATCTGGTTGAACTTCTCTTGTTTTAGGTCTAAAAAACATAGCATAGTGGCTTCTAAAAAGATTCACACTAGAGCCCATCCAGACCCTAACCCACCTAAGATAGTTGATAATCCAGAAAGTATCCTTTGGAAGTCTCCTAAGGTTAAATTATTAACTGTTTTCAGATCACCCTTGAGAGCTAATTCAGTCCCCGAAAATCTTTCAGCTCTGCAACAATCACAAACTGACTTAGTGAACCCATTTAGGACTAGGTCATTTGATGATATAATCCAGTTAGACCCTGAATCTTTACTTTCATCTCCTGAAACAAGTGAACATCCTGGTAGCAGGGAAACAACACCTCCTGATTTACATTTCCTTCACAATTTAGGTGTCTCTCATCCAAGATCTTCTCAACAGTCTACTCCTGGTCCATCCACTTCTACTCACCCTACATCCACTGTTCAAACCACTTCACCTCAGCCCACTTTCCCTTCTGTAAATCCACCTCCACCTCCTGCCATGGCAACTTGGTATGCTCCCTTAGTCCTTCCTGTACCATTAGTCAATCTTCCACAGGACTATCAGTCCAAAATTCCATTATATGATGCTAGTAATACCATAACAGCATCTCAACATGTGGACAAGATGAATGACTACTTTGACAGAAATGAAATTGATAATGACTCTATCAAGTTGAGACTATTTGCTCAAAGTTTGGGGGGAGAAGTAAGAAAATGGTTTAAAGGTTTAACCCCCCATAGTATTAACGATCTCCAAGCCTTCCATCAAGCATTCTTAAACAAATGGGAAGTGAGGAAGAATCCTCTCCAAGTCCTTGATGACTATAACAATCTCCATAGGAACCCTGGGGAAAGTGTACAATCTTATTGTACCAGATTTAACAGCGTCTATAATGCACTTTCCCCTGAACTAAAACCTCCTCAGGGCTCAGCTTTAAACAAATTTCCTGAAGGGTTTGATCCGGACATGACATATTCACTTAGAGAAAGAGTCTTTGCAACTCTTGAAGACATGCAAAGGGGTGCTCTTTTTGTGGAAGTAAACTTGATGGAGAAAAGAGCAAGAATGAAGAGCGAGAAGAGAGTATCTTTTAGAGAGGAATCCACCCCTTCCACTTCAAGCTCAAAGATGGAGAGAATGATGGAAGAAATGATGAAAGAGATGAGCATAATTAAGAGAGCACAAGCAAATCAAAATCAAACTGCTCCTCAAAATAGAAACCATAATCATAATGTTAGAAGGAACCAACCTCCAAACAGACCCAGGGAAGATGATCAACAGATCACTCCTCTCTTTCATCAAAACTATGTAAGTGAGGTTGAACAAACAGAAGACATAGCAGAGGAAGAGGATATCAACATGTTTTGGGAATAGGATGATGACTTTGAGGTTCATTATGATAATAAACAAGGTCTTTACACACCTTACGACGACAAAAGAAATGATAATGAAAATTATTATCGGGACATGGAAAATGTCGTCATAGAACCTCAAAGAGAATATGACCTTAGAAGCAAGACCATTCAACAAGCCCCCAACACCAAAACCTCTGACAAATCCTCTCAAAGCAGCACTGCAGCCAAGCCCAAAATAGCCAAACAAAAAGACAAAACAGTGGCTAATAATTCTGGTAAGGATAAAGAGAAAAGCACTCAAAATTCTGAAAAACAGAGTGCAGACATCAGCAGTACTAACACTTCAACTAGTACTCCTTCTACAACAGTTGTGTCAAATAAAACAAATCAGCAAGCTGTAATTGTTGATAGAGTGACAGCTAATAAGGTTGAAACAAGTGCTTCAAAGAATCAAACTCCTTTCAGCCTGGAACATGAAATCTTAAAGATCAAAATCTCTGTTCCATTAACTGAGTTAGCTGCCCAACATGTATATAGGAACCAAATTTTGAAGGCTTTAAATATAGGGGAAAATGGAGATACAGTTAATCTTAGTGATGAACAACCAGAGTTGATTTTTGGCCCTAAGATTGAAGGGAAGTTTCAAGAAGGACCAGTTCCTCCCTTTTATGTAAGTTTGAACATTCATGACAAAATTCTACACAACGCTATGCATGATTCCGGGGCTTCTCATAATTTAATGCCTAAAGCTGTGATGGAGAGCCTTGGTTTAGAAATTACCAGACCCTACAAAGACCTATACTCCTTTGACTCAAATAGAGTAAAATGTCTACGATTGATCAAAGACCTCTGTGTTAACCTAGCCCAGATTCCAGCCAAATGTTTACTCATGGACATTGTTGTGGCTGATGTCCCCCCAAAGTATGGAATGCTATTATCAAGATCCTGGGGAGCTAAGTTACAGGGGACTATGCGGATGGACATGACATATGCGACCATCCCGGTTTTCAATCAGACCAGAAGACTTTACAGGGAGTCTCATATGCAATACACGGTTACAAGTCAAGACAGACCGCGAAACTCTCCTATATATTCTGTCAATACAGGCCTTGATTCTTTTATCATGTTTAACAATGAAACTCCTAGTGAACAAGTCACTTTAATAGAATTAAAGGCTGACAGGGAAGAAGAGTATAATAACGCAGAAGTGTCCAAACAGTTTGCCACATGTGAAAACATTAGTAAACAAAGCATAGGTCTTGATTTGCCGGTTATGAGCCCATTGTTGTTAGGACTTAACAACCCAGAAAATACCCCTAACATTTCCGGTAACATCCCTCAATCTATTGAAGAATTTGAGGAGTCAAAACAAATTCAATTGGGTGCTGCTAATCATGAACAGTCAGAAGGCACCATAGTTAAAAAGGACAATCGCCAAACAGACGAAACCAAAGACAGTCCTTTATGGAGTATGTATTTTGATGGGTCATGCACTAGAAATAATGCTAGTGCGGGGGTTTGGATCATTAACACTGAAAACAACCACACATAATGCATCTCATGCAAATTAAACTTTCAGTGTTCCAACAACATAGCAGAATATGAATCCCTTCTCTTGGGCTTGCATCTCTTGAAGAAATTAGGAGCCAGAAGAATTAATGTGTACGGGGATTCTGAGTTAATCATTAGGCAAGTCAATGGGGAGTATAATGCGAATCATCCCAGACTTAGAGCCTATCGGAATGATGTCATGGATCTGTTTACAACATTTGAGGAGTCAAACCTGAGTTTCATCCCAAGGAAAAAGAACATTATGGCCCACAATTTAGCCTTTGCGGCCAGAACATGTCTAACGCCATATGAGACTGGAGACAACACAACTCCGATAAAATTTAGACCGGCAGTGCCTGATAACGAAAAATATTGGCAAGTGTTTGACAATGACAAACAAATAGAGGACTTCATGCAATTCAGAAATGAGTTCGAACTGCACAGTTCAGATTCAGATTATGATACAGACTGCAGTGAAGAAAACTTTCTTGGTGAAGAAGAATCGTCTCCTCAACCTGCCAATATTAACCTATTGTCTAGCGAACTTAGGCACAAAACAGAATTAAGTGACGAGTTAGAAACGGAAGAATTACAAACTCTGCAGTCTAAAGATGAAAATTTTCCGAGTGGTCTAACGCCTTTAGAGGAGTTGTTCGATTTTAACGATGTGGCCAATAAACCAAAACTGGAACCTGTAGAGACTGAAGTAGAGGAGTGCAATATAGGCAGTGAGGAAAAACCGAAAATGATCAAACTGTCCAAAACTTTGCCAGCTCACATTAAATTCAAATACATAGAGCTGTTCAAAGAATTTTCTGATGTTTTTGCTTGGAGTTACGAAGATCTCAAATCCTATGACACTGAAATAATACAGCACAAAATCCCTCTTAAAGAAAACCAAAAACCATTTAAACGGAAACTGCGCAGAATAAACCCTGTCCAGTTGCCATTGGTTCAGAAGGAGATCATGAAAATGTATGATGCTGGCATTATTGTCCCTATTAGATATTCTGAGTGGGTATCTAATATGGTGTCTGTTAGGAAGAAGACTGGAGAAATCAGGCTTTGTATAGACTTTAGAGACTTAAACAAAGCTTCGTTAAAAGACAACTACCTTTTACCAAAAATGGATCACATTTTACAAAGGGTGGTGGGGTCTAAAAGGATTTCGTTGCTTGATGGCTATTCAGGGTATAATCAGATTTTAGTTCACCCTGCTGATCAATTGAAGACAACTTTCACTACTCCATAGGGCACTTTCATGTATGTGAAGATGCCTTTTGGTCTAATGAACGCTGGAGCAACCTTTCAAAGAGCCATGGACATAGCATTCTCGGAAGAATTGGGCTTCTTCATCATTATCTATCTAGATGATGTCACTGTGTTTTCAAAAATAGATGAAGAACATTTAGAACATTTGAGAAAAGTTTTCGAGAAGTGCAAAAGGTTTGGAATATCTTTAAACCCTAAGAAGACACTATTTGGTCTCCAAGAAGGTAAGCTTCTTGGACACATTATTTCAGAAGAGGGTATAAAGATAGATCCAAAGAGAATTGAGGCTATATTGCAAATCTCTCATCCTCGAAATATCAAAGAGTTGCAGTCTTTCATTGGAAAGATTAACTTTTTGAGAAGGTTCATCCCTAACTTGGCAGAGCTCCTTAGAAATATCACAAACATGTTGAAGAAGGAACAAGGGATAAAATGGACCTTGGAAGCAAAGACATCCTTTGAGCTGGTGAAACAAGCATTAACCAAAACACCGGTTCTCATAAGCCCTGATTTTTCGAAAGATTTTTATATCTTCTCATTTGCATCAGAACATACCATTGCTGCTATCCTTTTACAGAAAAATCCACAAGGACAAGAGCAGCCTATTGCATTCTTTAGCAAGGCATTGAGGGATTCCCCTTTGAAGTATAATATTATGGAAAAGCAAGATTTTGCTTTGGTTAAAGCATTGAAAGACTTCAGAGTATACATCCTTCACTCACACATCATTTCCTTTGTCCCAAATTCAGTTGTAAAAGACATTCTAACACAAGATCCAGATGGTAAGAGAGGTAAGTGGATTGCTGTTATTCTTGAATATGATTTAAAGATAAAACCCACTAAACTCATCAAAGGCCAAGGTCTAGCTAGATTAATGGCTGAATCCAATTTTGAAGTTCTTGATATTAATGTGATTAATGCTTTGGACAACCAAGAAGAATTCTCAACTCCCATTATTGAAAACCATTTTCTGAATTCTCCTTGGTATGCTGATATCGTTTATGTTTTGCTTAATTTAAACACGCCTCCTGGTTTATCGAAAATGAAGGCAAGGTTCTTAAAACTGAAAGCAGTAAACTATTGCATTATAGATAGGTGTCTTTATTGGAAAAATGCTAGTGGTATATTGCTTAAATGTTTGCATGAGTTTGATGCAGAGAAGATTAAGAAGGAATTTCATGAAGGAGAGTGTGGAGGTCATTTGTACTGGAAGTCAACAGCCAACAAAATTTTGAGGGCTGGTTTCTTTTGGCCCACCCTTTTTCCTGATGTTCACAAAATGACAACTACTTGCCATAAATGCCAATTGTTTGAGGGCAAGAGAAAATTATTACCCCTTCCTCTGCATCCAATCACTGTTGAAGCTCCTTTTCAACAGTGGAGACTTGACTTCATAGGTGAAATCCATCCCTCATCTTCTGCCCAGCATAGATGGATCCTTACTGCCATAGACTATTTCACTAAATGGATAGAAGCCATTCCTTGTAGGCAAGCCAATGATTCAGTTATTATGAAGTTCATAGAAACCAATATCCTTTCCAGATTTGGCTGCCCTACCAAGATCATCACGGATAATGCAGCAGCATTTAGAAGCAAGAAAATGGTTGACTTCTGTCATAAATACCAGATAACACTAGGGCACTCCACAGCCTATTACCCTCAAGGTAATGGACTTGCAGAGTCCTCCAACAAAAGCTTAGTGAACATAATGAAGAAATTGTTGGAAGACAATAAGAAGTCTTGGCACACGAAGCTGATCCATGCACTGTGGGCTGACAGATTAACATTGAAAAAATCCATTGGTATGTCACCCTTCCAACTTGTATATGGTACAAATGCAATTTTTCCTAACAGCCTTGGTGTACCAGTTATGAAGTTAATTCAAGAGTTGCAGACTGAAGATAATGACATGATCAGAAGAATAAATCAGACCATTCATCTTCAGCAAATCAGAGAGGAAGTGTACAGCAAAACATTGCAGAAACAGGACAGCATTAAGAAGCTTTTTGACAGAAGAACAAAGACCAGCAATTTCAAGATTGGGGACAAAGTGTTAAAGTGGGATTCAAAGAGAGAAGATAAGGGAAAGCATGGTAAATTTGAAAATCTATGGCTTGGCCCTTACTCTATTCATTCAGTTGCTGGAAACAATGCATTCTTCTTACAAGAGCTGGATGGAACAGATTTGTTTGGGGGTCCAGTCAATGGCAGGATACTCAAGCATTACTTATCTTGATTCATGATATGTTTTTAAGCCTTCTTTTTTCTTTTTTCCATTGTAAACATTTCATCCATCATTGCATTCAAAGTTATGAAAAATAAAAAAATACAAAAACAAAGAAAAATAAAAAGAGGGCAGAAATGAAAACAAGAAAGGCAAAGCCCCATGCCAAAAAAGAGAAATAAATTCTGAAAGTGTGCAAGCTCAAATGCCACTCCTCAGAAACACACTTCTAGTTAGTCAAATTGTTTAAACTTGACTAATTGGCTTTAAATTTTCTGCTGATAGGTTAGTGAATTTGATTTGCCAAATTGTTTAATCTTGGCTCATCAGTAGATAGATTAGGATAGAAATTAAGGTTCAAACATGTTCAAAATCTGAACCAAAGTTTCCAAAGAGAGATGACTCAAAACTGTTTTATTTTCTGAGTCAAAGAACGTGTAAATATGGTTCTAAATCACTCAAAATCTGAACCAGAAGAAAAGAAAAGACAGCTCAAACAAAGTAAAAAAAAAAAAAAAACAGAGCTATGAAGAAAGGGAAGGCAGTACTTAAACTTTCAGATCTTAATCCTTCTATTTTTATTTTTATTTTCTGCAAATAATAATCTATGTGCAGCTTGTTTTTATGCCATAGATCACAGCAAGTCAAACTGCTTAATCTTGACTTGGCTGTTTTTAAATTTCTGCTTTAGAATTTAGAGAATGAAAGTTTGTTGGACTGTTTAACCCCAACAGACAGTGGATTAGGTAGAGAAATATCTGAGCTCAACTGTTTAATCTGAGTTCAGGGAGAAATAAGGAGTAGAATTAGGTTAGTTTTTATGCTTTCAAAAGAATAAAATGTTGTAAGAGAGTTTGCCAATCCAAGTGCACTCTAAGAAGAAAAAATGTTAGATCAGTAGGATTGGGTAGGTAGAAAGCTTGTAGATGAAAATCCATTATTTTCATGGCTGCTGAATATGTTTTCAGAACCAGATCATCTAGCAAAAGAGGGACAGCCCAATGGATTAGGCACAAGTCAGCGTCCCAGAGAAATCAAGTCTAAATTCTTGATGCCTTCAAGAAGGCACCATCCCCAAGTGGAGCCACTGTTAGCCACCTATAATATTTTGTTATACCAAAAGGTGGCTAAATCTGTTTTGAGCCTTCAAGGAACAATTTTTTCATTACTAAAATTTTTTGGCTCTTGAAGACTCCTTGTAGGCCTCATGCCTCTGTCCAAAATCTTCATTACTTTTCCTATTAATTCTGCTGATTTCCTGTAAGAAACTGCTGAAGAAACCATCATTTTTCCCCTTTCTCCCACTCATAACTAACCTTCATTTGCTCCCCCTTTTCTCCGTATTATTTCCCTACTTTTCATAAGTTTCTCCCTCCATTCGTGAAAATCCTCCTGACGTGGTTTAAAACTTCTGGTTGAGCTGTGTCGAACCCCCAGAATCCCCTTTAAAATCTTTCCCCTAACCTCTGTTGGCCATTTTCCTCCCTTACCCCTCTATCGTTCCTTTCCTCGGCCTTCAAATTCCATTTAAAAAGGCCAAAACCCACTTTCCGACCTTAATATAGGCATAAGCCCCCTCCCACTAGCCCCTTTCAAACCACTTCCCCGCACATGCCCCGGCGCTGGGACCAAGCACTTAAGTCCCAAGCGCTAATCGCAATCGGAAGTCGGGCGGGTGCACAAATCCTTTGTAAATAGTCAAAAATCCGATGCGATTTATTTATAATAATAAGTCTGGCGATGCGTTCCGCACCGTTGATCTTCCACGGAGATCTGATGGTGGAGTGCTAATCGTAGCCCCCCGCCCGATCGCAATCGCAATGCTTCAAATATGCCCTCCGATTAATCGCAGCCCCCCGCCCGATCGCAATCGCAATGCTTCAAATATGCCCTCCGATCAATCGCAGTCCATACCTCCAATCTTCCGATCCTGCTCTCCCTCCGATTTCTTCTTGACCGTTGATCTAATCCTTGATCCAACGGTCCGTGCAAAAACGCATCGCAATGTTTCACCCCCTTGCGATTACCTCCGATTCATTCCCCGCCGTCGATCTGGTCCTCAGATCAACGGCCAGCGCTTAATCGCACTGGAAGTTCAATCGCATCCCCTTTTGTGCCACCCCCAATTGAGACCCTCCGATTAGATCTGGACCGTCCACGTGTCCAGATCGGACGGTCCAAAACTGCTCCTCCTTATTCTTCTCCTGCTATCCTTTTTGCCTTTCTATACAGATCTCCACCGTTGGTTGCCCTCATCTGACGGCTACGCTCCTCCCCCGCCATCCGAAGCAGTTTAAACCTATTTCCGCTGGATTTCTTAACTATTGTTGTGTTTTGCAGGCGTTTTAATGGTTTTCCATTATAGAATGAAGGAAAACCGAGGGATGGGAAAGAAGTTTCCTGTGCCTTCGGGCTATCTTAAGGAGGCCATTCACGGGGTTCTATTCCATGTCTCGTCAGTACTCTATGAGTATTGATTCCGTAAAGCCCAGTGTGGGTCTGCACATCGACAAGACACTGTTTTAAATCAAACACAGTTAAAGAGTATCAGTTTTGAGAATAAAGCACAACAGATGAAGATTGAAGACAGTTTTTATGGGGATTACGGCTAAGACAGTTATCAAAAGCCTAATCCCCAATCTAAAACACAGTTTAAAGGAAAAACCTAAAGTGTTTTATCAGACAAAAAGCCTCCACCGCCACATCTGAGGCAAATTGATTCCTCAGCTACCACCGAGCCACCTGTTGCCTCGAACCATTCAGAACAGAGTCCGAAGTTATTGCTCGAAGAAATATCTGCCTCCATCATTGCCAAGAGGTTATTTTTGCAAGGAAACCAATGAATAAATATCTGCAGAGTTATTCCAAAACAGACACAGAGCCTCAAAGTCAAACAAAGCTTCCCCCGAGCTTTGATATTTATTGTGAAACAGTTAATGTAGTGATCCACCTGTAAATTTTTCCCTCGAGCCTCTCAAAGGGCCGAGAAGTCTTCACTCTGCATTAACTGTCCTTGAGATATTTTGTTAAAATCTCACCTCCTCATCTTCCTATAAGTACTTCTACATAAGATGAGAAATTGTTGGTTGCAGAACTTTGAAATACACTTGAGCTTGAGACTTCTTTTTGTACATAGTATTCACTGGCCCTTGAAGCTCTGTTTGTGCTAGAGTAGTTAGGTTGAATAGTGAAGATGATTGTTGAACTGAAACATTGGACTTGAAGTTTGTAGCTGGTTTGACATCAATATAAAAGTTGTTTCATGGGATCCTGATCTATATTGACGGTGATGTTATTCTCATTTGTAACTTGTTGTTTTATTTTTGTTTTCATGCTGTTTCATTCTCCACTGTAAAGAACAGTTTAAACAGGGTTAGGACCTGCTGTATATCAGTAACCTTCTCTGGCTGAGAAATCTTTATTTGAATGTTTTCTTCCAATCTGTGTTATTCAGGAATGACTTAATTCGGTTTAGGCATGAGAATGCTGGCGTTCCCTCATTTTATCGTCCTAGCTGAATATTATTTCTGAACGTTACTTTCAGTATATGTTATGTGATGATGAACTGAAGGAAGATATGGTTAGCCCTGGTCCCAGACTTGTCTGCATAACTAACAGATTGTTTCCCTTGGAATGTGTTAAAAGCTGGCTAGTTTAGAAGCATTTGCTAGATCTTAGACCATTCTGTGTTATCGTTGTGTTTCCCCTTGTTTTGTATGTTTTCTATTGGAAGTGTGTCAAAGGCTGGTTGGTTTAAAAGTACTTACCAGATCCTAGTCTGCTTTCATGTCCTTCTTAAAGTGTTTGTCAAAGGCTGACTAGTTTAAAAGTACTTATCAGATCCTAGGCTGCTCGTCGTTCTGCATTTGTTTAATTCCCCTTCTTGATGTATCACTCCATTCCATAAATCAAAATTTAAAGAGATCCTTAGACATAGATGACTAGCCCCTTGGATCACACTTGATGTTGTTGTTCAATTAAAGCCCAGATATGACTCCATAGCCCAATGGACTAAAAACCAGCGTTATATCTATCTGTCTGCCAAAACTGTTCTATTTGCTTGCAACTTCTCACTTTTGAAACTTTGCACTTAGGACTTTCCCCTCAAGTAACATTTCATGCTCAACCATCCAAAACAAAACAAAACCCTTGGCCTTCATAACTAGCCTAATATCATTACCTTAAGCTTTTCAAAGACAATATCCATCTTTGCACATATTGGAGAGATCCCTCTCCGGATTCAGGAGGGCTAGATCCTATAATCCCAAAGTTTGGTTGAAATGATGTTAACTCTGTGATTGGACTCTCCCAATCTTGCTAATAAATTACAGAGACCTAACACTCGTTACCCTTACATAATTTGTAATGAGGAAAACTTTGTTTGAGACTGTCCTCACCACTCCAAAGTCTCAAAATTTATTAAGACCTCATATGCATCTGCTATGTTGACAGCTCCATTTTCGAATCCAGACATAAATTTGGTTACTACGGATCTAAATTCTAGTTCCCAAGTGCCTATGCTATTTTCGCAAAGCCAACAACTGATGTTTTGGTGTCAACGAGAAATAAATATTATGGTCGTCAGGCTACTGATTAACCTACTACATCAACCATGAATATGTCTACGGAATTGATACCGCCAACTGCTATTCCTGAATTGACAATAAAGCCACCAAAGGGAGTTGTTCATAAATCAACATTTAATCCTCAAGAACGAGCTGCTCAAAATTATAATATAGTTGAATATTTGGCTCAATCCCCTTCATCTATGTTGACGCATGAGGTACTTAAAAATTGTCCCTCCCAGAAGCAAGCTTTGTTGTCAGCAATTGGTGGAATTGATTTGATAGATTCAAATCTTGTAGTCTTTAATCATACGGGCTATGTGCCACAACTACCAGCAGAATTGGCATTCTCCATACAAGTAAATGTTCTCAATCAGTTCATTCATCGTACTATTATTGATGAGGGAACATCTACTTGCATTATGTCTCTAAATTGATATAAATCACTTGGCTCACCACGCTTGTATCAATCGCCAACGACATTGAAATATTTTGATGGTTGTACTTATAAGCCTTGCGGTATCATCAATAACCTACATGTTGAACTAGGGGGGGAAATTGTAACTATTGAAGTTGAGGTTGTTGACAGACCCCTCGACTACAACATTTTATTCGGAAGGCCATGGGTATATGTTATGACTGCAATCGTTTCGACTTATTTTAGAATGATTTCCTTTCCCCATAAAGGTGTCATCATAGTCATCAATCAACTATCCTTCTTTTCCTCCAGTTACAAGGTAAATAGAAGCATTTCATTCTTTCACGCACCCCAAATCGCACTTCAGAACATTGGTGTAGGACTCTTAAGGGATTCTTCCCTAGTGGGAACCTTTTCATTACTGTCGCCTACGACGTCGAAAAAAATTACAAGCATAGAGACCTACTACATTATATCTTCCACTCCATCTATCTTAAGGAAGGTTACGGGTGATTCTGAAGTTTTTACATTGGATGAATTTCTGTTTCCCATCCCTATTGAGTTGGCATAGAAATAAATCTACATGGATTGGGCAGCGAATCTAAAATCATCATCGTCGGTCATTTGGGTAGATCGTTCATTAGATTTTGGTACTCCAACTAATTATTTTTCATCCACTTTCTTGACTGATGAAAGAATTGTGGAATCCATGATGCCAGAAGGAGAACCATGGGAATATCATCATCATCGTTCCCATCTTCAGGATTACGAAGAAGATAATCTTATTGAACTAATCACCCATCGGTCAAAAAATTCTTTTTGAATTCTTTTCCTATTAATGCAATTGAATCCGAGCGAAATTTATCAAATATTGAAGAAACCATCTCTATCGATATATAGACCAAACTTGGCATTGTAGAAAACATTCATGTTGGTGTCTCTTTTTCTCCATCAAAACTCGAAACTTATCGCTATCTATTTCATGAATTCCAAGATATATTTTCTTGGTCTTACGAGGAAATGCCAGGTATAGACACTAGTATCGTTGAACACACCATTAAAATGTGCCTTGATGTCAAACTGGTGCGTCAATTCCTTCGTCCTGTTCATCTGAAGAAGGTTATTGCAATTAAAGCAGAAGTTGAAAAATTTTTGCATGCTAGTTTCATTTACCCTATTCCGCTAACTGATTGGGTTTCCAATATTTTTCCTATCATGAAAAAATAAGGGGCAATAAGAGTGTGCGTTTATTATCAAGATATCAATCTCATCCAATGTAGGGATGAGCTGGGAAGTGTGGGGGTTACTGTTGATGATGAGGGCTTGGTGAGCTTGGCTCTCCTTGGGCTTTCGAAGAGTTGGCATTCCTATCAAGACTCTGTCAATGGTCAAGAGAAATTGCCAGGATGGGAGCGACTTTGGTCGGATCTTGTGCAAGAGGAGATAAGGCAAAGTACCAGGGACAGATCTTCATCAAAGAACTCTGATGAAGAAAATTGTGCTTTGGCTACCAAAGCAAAGAAGGGGAAGAGCAAGAAGCATGCTTCTCAATCTGGTGCAAAAGGCAAGAAGCAGGACATGTCCAAGGTGAAGTGCTTTCACCGTCACCAACACGAACATTATGCCACTAGTTGTCCATAGAAGAAGAAAAATAAGCAAGCTGCTGGATCTGCAGCTGGAGAGGCATTAGCCTCGGAGGTTGAGCTGGATTTTTCGTTGATCGCATGCTTGGTCTTAGGTGTGATGGGTTCAGTGTGATTTCTTGACAATGGTGCATCTTTTCACATGACAGGAGATCGAGATTTGTTTACTGATCTAGATGAAAAATATCTTGGAGTGCACATCGAGATGGGCGATGATGGTAGATATAGTGCGACCGTTATTAGTACCATTTCCTTTGAGAGGGAGTCTGGTAAACCCTTCGTATTGAAGGAAGTGATGCATGTTCCAGGATTGAAGAAGAATCTTATCTCTGTGGCGATGTTAGAAGACAAGGGATATGATGTTGTATTTAGCGAGGGAAAGGCTTTCCTGCACAGTAAGGCAACTGGTGAGACCCAGAGGATAGGGGTTTGAGTTAAGAACCTTTATCAATTGCAGGTAGATGGCTACGCAGCAATGGCAGGTAAGGCAGAAGGAGTGGTGAGCCGGGATGATGGCGAGTTATGGCATCGGAGATTGGGCCACCTTCACCATGGAGATTTGAAGATACTGCAGCAAATTTCTACTGGGCTTCCTAAGGGTACTCTTGCGCAGTCAGATCAGTGCAAGGGATGTACCTTGGGAAAATTTATGAAATCCACCTTTCATGAGAAGGATAGTCACGCCACGACGATCCTTGAGAGAATTCACACAAACATGTGTGGACCTTTCTCAGTAGCTTCGATAGCAAAGCACACGTACTTGTGATATTTGTTGATGATTTTTCTTGGAAGTGTTGGATCTTCTTCATGCAGAAGAAGAGCGAGACATACTCAAATTTCTGTGAGTTCAAGGCACTGGTTGAGAAAGAATCGGGGAATCAGGTGAAGGCTCTTAGGAGCGACAATGGTGGTGAATTCATCTATGGTGAATTCAAGGACCTTTGCAGCGTAGAAGGAATTCAAAGAGAGCTCATAGAACCTCATAACCCACAGCAGAATGGGGTTGCTGAGCGGAAGAATAGAATGATCGTGGGTGCTGCACGAGAGATGTTGCATGATCAGGGCCTTCCCATACACTTGTGGGTTGAGGCATGAAATACTGCAGTATCTGTGCAGAACCATTGTCCTCATAGGATACTTGGCATGAGTACACCCGAGGAGGCGTTTTCTGGTAAGAAGCCTGATATTTCCCATTTGAGGAATTTTGGTTCACCTGTTTACATTCATGTGACGAAGGATGCCAGGAAGAAGCTGGAGCCGACTGCAGAGGTTGGGATATTTTTGGGGTACACTTATACACCCGACAACTATCGTGTGTATTTACCAGACAGTCGCAAGACTATTGTGCGACGGGATATCAAATTTCATGAGGAGAAAGCCATGAAGTGTTCGCTTGAGAGGGAGCCACACTTGCATGTGGTTCTGGGATGAGCTTCGGGGATGTGGATCGACACGAGAGAAGTTCATGGGTGGAGACGAGATCACTCGTACAACGCTTCGACCATCGAGGAGGGCGGCGCACTACGAGCGAGCGATTGGCTCGAATGCAAAGAGGGTTATAGGAGCACCTACATCACAGCGCAAACAGAGACAGTCACCTGACCGGTATACTGGATACATGGCTCTTATGAGCAAGTGTATCATGACAGAGCCATCCTCTTTCGAGGAAGCTGTGGAGGATCCTGCATGGGTAGATGCCATGGTGGAAGAGTGTGATTTGATTGTTAGAAACAGTGCATAGGAGATTGTCCTAAGGTCGGAAGGGAAATCAGTGGTGGATTCGAGATGGATCTACAAAGTGAAGCAGGTAGCTGACGGGAGTGTGGAGAAGTACAAGGCAAGATTTTTTGCCCGAGGCTTTTCACAAATTGAGGGGATCGATTATGAGGAGACCTTTCCACCTGTCGCAAGGTATTCTTCCATACAGACAATTATTTCTCTCTTAGTGCAAATGGGGTGGCACATTCATCAGATGGATGTGAAGACTGCGTTCCTCAACGGAGTAATTGAGTAGGAGGTGTACATAGAGCATCCGAAGGTTTCGAGATCTTCAGCGGCGATTCGCATGTGTGCAGGCTCAAGAGAGCGTTGTATGGGTTGAAACAAGCACCTCGTGCTTGGTACACATGGATATATAGTTATTTCACCGGACTTGGATTCTCCAAGAGTGAGGTCGATCCGAACCTATACCAAATAGTGGTTGAGGGTAATTTGCTGATCATTATACTTTATGTAGATGATTTGATTTTGACAGGTGATGAGCTGTTGATACTCTCATGCAAGGATGATCTTGCAAAAGAGTTTGAGATGAAGGACTTGGGCCTCCTTCATTATTTCCTGGGATTGGAAATTTGGCAACGCGGTGATGGACTGTTTATTTCTCAAGGCAAGTATACCCGGGAGATACTGGAGAAGTTCAACATGCATGGCTGTAAGCCTATTGATACTCCTCTTCCTGGTGGATGGAGGAAGGAGGATGCTACTTTGGTGGAGGTAGTGGATGCCACTGTTTATCGACAGTTGGTGGGGTCGCTTATATATCTAGTCAATACATGACCCGACATATGCTATGCTGTTAACCAGCTTTCACAAGCTATGGTTAAGCCTACCAAGCTCTACTGGAAGGCAGGCAAGCATGTATTGAGATATCTCAGAGGCACATCGGGATATGGATTATGGTACAGACAATCGGATGAGGTGAGGCTATGTGGCTTCACGGATGCAGATTGGGCAAGGAGCCCAACGGACAGAATGAGCACATCTGGAGGGATTTTTAGTATTGGGTCGACAATAGTTTCTTGGTACAGCAGGAAGTAGAGATCCGTGGCACTCAGTTCAGCAGAGGCCGAGTATATGGCAACAAGTTTGGCTGCATGTGAGGCTATATGGATGAGGAAGATCCTGGTTGGGTTGTTCGGTTCACACTTAGAGCCTACTGTGATTTATTGCGATAATCAGAGTTGCATTAAACTCTCGGTTAATCCAGTATTTCATGATAGATCTAAACACATTGACATTCGGTATCATCATATCAAATATTGTGTGCAGCGGAAGATCATGTTACTTTCATACATTCCCACGGAGGATCAGGATGCTAATATCTTGACGAAGGCGCTCACCAGGAGAAAATTCTGATACCACAGAGGCAGGATAGGGGTGGCAAATAATCCTTATCTTGTTGAGAGGGAGTGTTTAGATTGCAACAAGATGATGAGCTTAGTGGAAAGAAGTCGCCTTCACTAAGTGGGCCCGCAGGCTATTTTTGGCGCAAGTATATTTTTAGACTATGTCTATTTTTAGACATGTCGATCATATTCTATGAGTTGTAGGATGCTATTTGTGGATGGTTGGTCAAGTTGGAAAAAATAGATGGACTTCTATTTTTAGACATATTAGGCGGAATCTATTTTTAGATTGCCAGTCTAAAAATAGATATGTCGAATATTATTAGCTCTTAATAATATTTGGACTATAAACATTATCTTATTCTCTTGGAGCACTTCAGTTAAGTGCACAGATGTGGCACAGGAGCTGACAGAAGGAATTACACTATTCCTAAGGGTTAAATGGAGCTATTGCATGGATACTTCAGTTATAACTCATGTGAGAGAGTTTGGTGGAGTTGATTGAGGAGTTAATGGAGTTGTGTTCAGTTTAACTAATCTAAACATAGTTGAACTAGTTGTATTTAGTCTAACTGATTAATACACTAGTGAATAGTGGTGTGAATTAATTATTAATTAATTCACTAATTATAAACTCATTAATCAACTAAAGAATACATTAGTTAACTTCATTGCATGGACAGTTTCAGTGGAGACCAGTGCAGAGATAGGTGAAAGAGCAGGTTAACTATCAGTTGTGACTATACTGTTGCATATTTGCAACAACCAGTGATTGAAGGAGCCCCATGAGGATTGCGCAGTACAAGCCAGGTGGTTCAAGTTATTTAATGGGCCATCCTACAGCATTTATTACGCAATAGAGGCTGGCTATCAGGTGGCAGAGATTGGAGCATGTGTTTTGCTAGATCTAGCTTGATTAGTGTGTAGCAATTGGAGGTTGTGCTGAGAGCTTGTGAGGAGCTTTGTACAATGATTGTTACATGATCTCTATGACATATAATATACAGATTGTTGGGGTTTTCAGCTTTAAACTTTCCCATGAAATACTGTGTTTATATGTGTGAATTTTTATGGCTTTAATGTGTGCATGCAATTGATTTTATTTCCGCATGTGATGATCAATGGTAGAAGAGATTCTGTATTGTGCATGAAGCTAAAATAGTGTGTGATCAGGAGAATCTCGGTGGATAACATATCAGTTATTCAAATTTCTACACTAAGGACATCTCTCAGGCCCATCATTCATATATAAATTAAAATATATTGTCAATAGATTTTAATTATTTAAAAAAAATTAGTATTAATTAATAATAGAATTTAGGTTATAGATTTTATATTCCAATCATTTTAATCATTTGGATTATATATAAAATTAAAATAAGACCACTTATCATTTATATATAAATTAAAATATATTATAAATAGAATTTTTTTTAAATAGTATTAATTAATAATATAATTTAGGTTGTAGATTTCATAATCCAATTATTTTAATTGCGACTTTCCAGTTTAAATTATATATAAAATTAAAATAGTACTATCTATCATTCATATATAAATTCAAATATACTCTAAATAAATTTTAATTAATTAAAAAAAATAATGTTAATTAATAATATAATTTAGGCTATAAATTTTATAATCCAATCATTTCACTTCTAAATTTAAATGGTGGTTTCCAACACTAATTATTCTCTATTTTTACTATTTTTTAGAGATATATCAAATTAACACTTTAAAAATAATATATATAATAAAGATCCATAAAACTAAAATATTATTTTTTACAATATTTATATAAATTAAAATATGATAATACATATGCATATAGCAAAAACATCTACAAATACATTTCTCATATAACTTTTCCAATTTAAACAAATTTTCCAATGTAAGAAATTTATGTACATTTCTTTTCACCTTTTAAAGACAATTACTAGTATATAATTCTAACAATTAGACTTTCTGGAATACTCGTTACCTGTACATGTCACTATTTAAAATTTAACCAAAAATACTTTGAAAATTAAACTTAACTAGTATATAATTCTAACAATTAGACTTTCTGGAATACTCGTTACCTGTACATGTCACTATTAAAAATTTAACCAAAAATACTTTGAAAATTAAACGAGATAAAACATTCATCACATGAACGTTTGGAAAATTACCCGTAACCAAAATTACCGTGTGAACATTGCCCTAACGTTTGGAAAATTACCAAACGTACTATAATCACGATTCATAGATAAAGCGTTAAGCACGTGGAAATGGAAAGACAAATTAAAGCGTGGGATTTTCTTTGACCTTAGTTGTTAGCTTTAACTATAATAAGGAAATTTCAGACCTAACTCCTTCCCTTGCCATTTTAGGGTGGCCGGAGAAAAATAAAAAATCAAACTTGTAAAATGAAGTTCAGCGCATGGATGGCCGGAGAAAGAAAAAAGAACGAAAATCGAATATATGAAGTTCAGCACTTGGATGGCGGGAGGAAATATATATATATATATATATATATATATATATATATATATATATATATATATGTATGAAGTTGAGCACATGAAATGCATGGATATCATGAAAGTCATCTGGCATGGTGGAAAGTATATTCCTAATATCCAACAAATATTGGAAGTGAGGACCGGGTACTCTCTATAAATATAATTCACAGCAATCTCAAAAGCAGGGAAGAATTCACAGCAATCTCCATCTGTTCATACATCATTTTATGGTATGCAAAATTAGCAAGAGAAGAAGACAATCATGGGTTGCAATATCACAGAAATTGGTTTGATGTCACCTTTTCAGCTCGGCCCATTCAATTTATCACACAGGTTTGGATAATGTGATATATTCGCTGAGTATATTATCTGTGTATATTAACATTCACAGACAGATACTTATTTTGGAGAACGTTTATGAACTAAATAATGATGACCTTGCAGAGTTGTGCTTGCTCCAATGACAAGATGCCGAGCTATAAATCAGGTTCCTCAGCCTGCCCACGTTAAGTTTTATTCACAGAGAACCACTTCCGGGGGATTGCTCATCACTGAAGCTTCTTCTGTTGGAGAAACAGGATTTGGGTACTCTATTTCTAATGCCTCACCAGCAATAATTTATTAATATAAATATATTGCAGTCTGATATTGTGTTTTGGCAGGTTTCCCAATTCGCCAGGAATTTTTACCAATGAACAGATACACGCCTGGAAACGAGTTGTTGACGCCGTACATATGAAGGGCGGCATAATTTTCTGTCAACTTTGGCACGTCGGGCGGGCATCGCATATTGGTGAATTTTTTCATAATCTTTTCCAAATTTTTTCAATGAGCAGCTCATATTTTGATAAAAGAAATTTGGAGGTGAAGCACAAGTAAATCATTACTTAATCCCGATTTTGTTCGTTTGATTTACAGTTTACCAACCCGGAAGAGATTTACCCGTTTCGTCGACAAGCAAGAAGATTTCAGGTGAGTGGAAAATAAATATGCCTGACGGATCGTTAGGCAATTATTCAAACCCTAGAGCGCTCGAAACCTCAGAGATTCCGCTTTTAGTCCAACAGTTCCGTCAGGCCGCTAGAAATGCCATGGCTGCAGGTAAACAATTTAGCCTTCGAATTCGCATAAAGGGAATGATAGAACAAATCTGAGTCGATTATTATCAATTCTCGCAAGTTTCGACGGGGTTGAGGTCCATGCCGACCATGGTTATCTAATCGACCAATTCATGAAAGACTGCATAAACGACCGGTGCGACAGGTATGACGGCTCACTAGAAAACCAATGTCGTTTTGCATTAGAAATCCTGTCGGGCGTGATGGAAGAGATTGGGGCCAAGAGAACGGCCATTAGAATTTCTCCCATAGTAGATCACTTAGACGCGACGGACTCAGACCTCGTTGGTCTAGCACTGTATTTAGTGAAGCATCACCCCAGAACTGGCAACCTGACAGGCTGAGGGTTCTGTTTATTTATCCTGTCACAGCGGTGTTACAGTGCAGTGGTGTATGAATAAAAATGAAAATGAATTTTGGAAGTTCCATACTGTATTCTTAGACAGGGGCTTACAAAGGCATGGCCAGGAAAAAATGAGTACAATGATCAGATGGCTGCAGAGTTATGAGAAGCTGACCTTATTTCGTATGGTCGTCTTTTTATTTCGAACCCTGATCTTCCCCTCAGATTCGCTCTGGGAACGCGGAGGTTCAACAAATACGATAGATCTACCTTCTATACATCGGATCAGGTTCTAGGATATACAGATTACCGTTTTCTTCACGATCACAATGAAGAAGATGGAATTGTGGCTTCAACACGCGGTACACTTAGATCTGCTCTCTGATACCGCTAGGCACATCCATATTTATCTTCATTTTTTTGGCACGGTCAGAGAGAGGACACGAAAAATGAATATCAGGCTGCAATAGGAGGATTCCTAAACCTGGTTCAAGACAACGTAAAATGTAGGATAAGGCCTCGTTGTTCGTTTGATGGTCCTAAAGTCATCATTATGTGGAGTTTTATAATATCATATAAGTGGTTGCAAAACATACATTTTTGTATTATTGTAATGTGAACTTTAAGGGGGCACTCTGCAGTTCCACTACCGAAAAGTTTGGCATGAAATGCACGCCATATGCCTTTACAGAGGTTTCAATAATATATTACGGATTTTAATAATGTATTCATATTGAGATATATTTGCTAATTCTACTTATTTTCAATGTATTTATATATCTTATATATATATGTTTAATGCATAATGAGCTTATAAAAAGTTTAAAAGAAATTTTAACATTTTTATTAATTTTAAGTGTGAACAATATTTTGGATTTTTATTTTTGTTTTTACTATTCATCAATTATTTCTATTAGTTTGTATAGGTAAATCAGTTACACTAATCTCCATTTTTATTTGAAGTTACTTATATACAATGTTTTATTGTAATTTGCTATTGTTTAGCCTTTATCTTAGGTTTGATAGGTGTCTGTGCAGAGTCTCCAACACTAAGCTACCATTCCTAACTATGGTTATCTTAACTCTCTTATTATATCATTGTGTCTTTAGTGTAGTGCTTATCTCATCCTATGCTCATCTTGCCCCTATAATGAAACCACATGCTTCAACCAACCTACTATTTCTGTGTTTTTTGGCTTTAGAGGTCACAACACAGGGAATTGTTTTACAACTCTTTTACCAAGAGACTCAACCAATTCAATTCTTTTAGTGTCATGATATTGTCCTCTAATCTCTTTCTCTACCTATGTGTTATCCAATGTCTTGCTCTTGTGTTTGTTAGCTTGAAAATGTCATAAAGGCTAAGGTGTTGTTGCTCCATAGATCTTATCATATGCTAGACAGTGTGTGAGGGTTCCAAGTAAATTCCCTAGATCTAATGCAACAACAAATTATTAATCTCATCTAGAGGGGGATGACAAGAACATGCATACATCCACTCAAGTTGTTGTAGTAACCCTACCCCAAGTTCTTCAATGTGATTTCCTACACACATACACCACCAAACAAGAAAATGGTTGGCTCTTGAAAGCTAACATACATCAGAAACTATAACAATAACCAAATCACATTCATACATATGCAAACATGGAAAAAATTCATTGTTGTCATTCATAAATAAGAATATTACATGAACATATTATACCTTAGTTACCTAGTAGACTCTCCTCTAATCCTCAGCACTCTTCTTCCCTTAGCTTATAGATATATTGAGCTCTTGTTTTGATGGAATTTCACTAGCACTACTAAGCAAATACTATCTTTGACTGCTCTCTCTCTCCCTTGAAAATGTCTCACTATATATACCTTTACTAAGTGTGACTAAGATGTATTTGAACACTTCAAATTATAAGAAATTAAGAAAAAAATCTCCAACAATTGAGACTTATTCAAGTCAAAATAATTTATATTTAATTTTAAATATAATTATAAATAAAATATTTTTATTTATTTTTATTATTTAAATTTATATAATTACTAAAAAGAATTTAATATCACCCCAAATTATACAATATTTATATTATTATTATTTAAATCTAAAATTTAAACATGATAAATTTGTGTAACATAACTAACTTAAAATATACTTACAATCTTACTATACAACCTCACAACAATAAAAGAAATAAGAATCCTAACCGAAATAATTGAAAAATAATATCACCCCAAATTAAATTCAACTGATTTTATTGTGCAATACATAAGAAATTTTATATTACAACAAACTTGTATTAAATTTAAGCTTTTTATGTTAGTTAGATTGCTAAATTTATAATTTTATATTACAACAAACTTGTATTAAATTTAAGCTTTTTATGTTAGTTAGATTGCTAAATTTATAATGCAGTGTTATCTTTGATATATAAAAGTTTAAATATAATGTTAACTATAATATTATTTTTAAATATAATGCTAACATTTTAAATGTATAATAAATAAGAAAAATTTAAATGTTTAATAAATATGATGCAATTTTGTAACAAACACTAACTCAAAAATATACTTTAATCTTACTCCACAAGAAATGTACTACTAATTTCTGACAAACCCGACCAACTCGCTAATTGTTTATAGAAATTACCTCTTTATTAGATACCAGTACAGCAAATTTCTAGATAGATGTTAATATAAAATGGTAGATAAGCCATTATTATTCTGCAATCCTTTTCACACAGTTGCAAAGTCATTAGATACTCGAATTATAGATTCAGGACCACCGCCCTATCTTCCACTGCAACGGGGTATACATTAAGTTCCAGAAGCAACATCTCTGCACTCAATATGTGTCTGTTTGTACTGTCCTGTTTTTTCGATTGAAAAAACAAAAGAAATGAAATCGTCAATAGATATCATTAATCACGTGAACCAGAACGAATGTTTTAAATAGGGTTTCATAATTTTGAATATGAAATTTCTTTGATGTTAGTTGTCACTCTCAGTTTTAATAAAAAAGAGTTGAGAGCTGCCTCTCACTGCATATTAAAAACTTCTTGAAATATGAAATTTCTTTGATGTTAGTTGTCACTTTCAGTTTTAATACAGAAGGACATATTTAAAAACTTGTGATGAATGGTATCATGAAGGTCAAATTGAATTTATATACCTATATATAGGTGTGCTGGAAAGGAATGCAAGCGAGTTTCGCGTGCACATGGTGTAAATGAGTGACTGGTTACTCAAAAATATAATACAACCATATGGAACAGGCTAGAAGATTTCTAACAGCAGGATCATTTTATTGTGTGCAAATTAGCAGGATTAGAAAGATAATCATGTGTTGCTATAACACGGAATTTGGTTTGATGAGGTTGGTCCATTCAATTTATCACACAAGTGTGTTGCATGCAATATATTGTAGTATATTACCCGGATGCGGGTGATTAACATGGTGCATGGAAGGCGTCGGACAGACGACACTCCGGCGAGACGTCGGCCACATGGCCCTGCAACTGTCCGGTGGCTTCTGAACTCGAGCGTGATGCATTTAAGTCATTTAAAGCTGGGCGCGGTTCACAATTCCAATAACGAGGTTCGAGATTTCTCTACGCAGGATAAACAGGACATGGTGATTACATCTTTAATGGGGAGGTTAATGCAGTTGGACGGCAGCAGATTTGAGATCCTTGAAAACGGAATGGCGAACGAGCATACCAGAAGCAGCTTCCCAAGGCCTTTAGCGATGTATTGCTCGCCCACTGTGCGGCTTTCCTCCGAACGCACAGTCACCGGCAAGAGAACCAGGCTCCATGGTTGCATAGAGCTTGGAGATAATCTTCACATTTCCATTGCAGGAAATTGCATGCGTGAGTCCGGGAATTGGTTTGTGAAGCTGCCCAGAGCTTCCGTCGCACCTCCGCTCTCACCTTTGACCAACGTTCAGCTTGGGTTTCAGCACTCCTCCAGCTCTCCAGCTTCGATTGACAGCATGCCTCGTCTCAGGCACAGGAGGAGGTGCCGACGTGGCTCTTCCCGGAGAATGATCAGGCGCTCCTCCCCGTCCTCCAGCACCTCTGCTGCGGACTCTTTCGCCTCTGCTGGAACTTCTCGACCTGCTCGTGGCCGAATCCTTCGGTCTGAGCAATGGCATACCAATCGCCAGAACGCTCCTGCACATTCTCAAACCAGGCACTTCTATTTCCAAAGCGCGCTTAATTGCCCTCGCATTACAGCCTCGGTCACCTTTGTTTTCCGTGAGTCCCCTCACGATGAGGCTCCCGCTTCTGAAGGGTGGGATGGTCAATTTGGGCAGAATGATGATGATATGCATGAGCAGAACAGAGCCATCACCGAGGAAGAAGCTAGTCATGGCAATGATATGAATGTTGATATCGAGCTGATGCAGGACGAGCAGCAAACTGCAATTCAAGACCGTGACACTGCAAACGCTCAACACCAGCCTCATCCGGGCGATGGACAGCGCACCCCAGCTGCTGAAAAGGTCATTCACTCCACTGAGGACCTGTACAATTCTGATGGTGAACCAGATGAGTTTTGGTGCAGGGTCGTGGAAGAGGAACCGGACGAGTAAGCCTCCACTATTCCTGGTTTTATGCTATAGCACTGTCTTCAGTATGCAAAATGTCTCTGTATGTTTTTTTGGTTTTGGTCAAAGGTTTATAGGCTCTTTTCTAGAAATAGACGATGCCCCTGCGTGGGTTCTTTTGCTGGATCAGTCTATGCACTGGTTTCCCTCAGAGGGCAGTGCTAAAATTCTGAATTTTTGCTCAATAGGCCTAGTCCTCAGGCCCAGTCCTGGTTCACTCCTGATGTAAATATTTGTGTTTCTGCTGATTAATAGATTAAGCTTATTTAGAAAAAAAAATATATATTGTAGTATATTATAATTTGTTATCCCAATTTGAATGTTATAGTATTTACAGACTTGGAAGCAGTAATTTTAATGTTATAGTATTTACAGACTTGGAAGCAGTAATTTTAGAAAAAATGATGAGTGTTTTCAAACCCCAACCATTTTGTTTATTCCAAACCATTAATTAGTTTTTTTTAAATCATTTTGTTTATGCCCAAACAATTAATTGTATTAGATATATATTTTTTTTTAAATTCTTTTAAATGTAATTAATTAATACATCCATATCAATTCATTTCATTTTCCACCCTTTCAAAATGTATAACATTTATAAGTATTTCTTAATCCTTAATACGATATGTGGATGTTGTTTTGTTCCATTATAAATTATAACTAATTGTATTACAATACACGGTCTCCCTCTACAAGCATTGATAAACCAATATAGATGATGCAAGAGCATTAAGGTAGAGCTAGCAATGTGACAAGTTGGTGGCTTGGAAAGAGGACTAGCAGTCCTAAGAATTTGAAGACTTTGTTTTTCTTAAAGTATTTTGTTTAAGTTAACTTGGGCTAACTCAATCATTGTAATTTGCAGAATAAAAAAAATGGTTAAATTAGGATTAGTTAAGTATTTAGTTGAATAAATTGTTTTGGAAACTGAATGACCATATGGGATTTTGAGAAAGGCATAAAACTGAACCAAACCCACCATTGTGGGGTTCTGCCATCCGGAGCGAGAAAGGAGAGAATAGAGAAGAAGAAGTAAATGAAAAAATCAGCCATCTGAGGGCTTGGCTTTGTGTTTTCCATTACCAAATTATTTCCAAGTGTTTTGTGTTTGATCAGGATCTCTGTGTTTTTAAAGCAGCATTTCTTTTCCGAATAAATTCTAAGTGTTTTGTACTAAGATCGGGTTCCCCGTTGTAGATTGGTTACTTTAAAATATCTATTGAAGTCGACTATTTCCATTTAAACGCATAGTGAATATACTAATCGGATTTTGCAGACACAACGGGTCCATAGACCTTGCACATTCCTTTGTTGAACCGAATATTGTGTTTATCGCAGGACAAAACAAATCGGACTTGAACGCTCAACGAGGATCGTTGGATCCAACCAATCGATGGAAGATCACATCACAGGTGGAGAGACATCGCACATCACCAAGGACAACGTTTATGGTCCAGTTCACAAGTTAAAGTATTTGGTTTGTGATGCGAAGTGGTATAGCAGAGGTGTAGCGCAGGTCGTTGGATCCAACCGAGATCAAATGGCAGAGATTGAAGACATCACACATCGCCAAGGATAACGTTTATGGTCCAGTTCGCAAGTTAAAGTATTTGGTTTGCGATGCGAAGTGGTATAGTGGAGGTATAGTGCGGGCCATCGGATCCAGTCGAGATTGAACGACGGAAATTGAGAACGCGTCGGGGTGATTTCGCAAATTGCAATATTTAAGAGTTAACGTTAAGGATCATCGCACATGAAATTAAAAGACTTGCAATGCGAAGTGAGGGACACGTGTCGACTCTGCACAACATCGCATCCCACAAGAAATAGCGCTTAACTCTTAAGTTACGTTGTAAAGTTCGCGAAATGAGATCACCATTGATTGGTCGAAGTTGCTATAGGACCCTCTCGTAAGAAACCCACGTATTCGCATTAGTTTGGGTTATTGTATGGTATGTATATGTTATGGAATTCCACTATTGTAATTTAAGTTAAATTACAATAAATATTCACCGGTGGCCAATATTTCCAAATGGGACTATAAATCATATGAAGATAGATGAGGGTATTGGTAGTGCAAAAGCATCTCCAAAAGAAGACAAAATAAGCATCTAAATGCTAGAAGGAAAAAGTAGGAAAAGCTAGAAAAGGAGAGGAGGAAGAAAAGTTGAACCAAACTGCATACAAGCAAAAGTGTACTCTACTAAAATTTCAACAAAGGTATAAACAAGCAATAGCTTTAAAGCTTGCTCTTGAAATATAATGCAATGGCAATGATATATGGCCCACTCTACAATCAAAAATATTATCCACATTGATGAGATGCATTCCAATTCCAAAGGAAGGAACTTCAAGCTCTAATAACACTATAATGGATCATTGCATAGATCATCTAGCATAAAATTGACTCCATAATTTAAAATTTCAATAAGCAAACAAGCATAAAGACGCTAGGTAACTAAAATAGAAACTCATTCCGACAAGTTACCGAAAGAGAAATCTAAGAAGAAACCCATAGTATTAATCTCTATAATGTTGAGCAAATTCACACATAAAGCTGAAAAATATATAATACCCACAACAAACTAAATAACATGCTTTGAAGAGCCTAGACTAGCTCTGCCTAATCAAATCTGTTGGTGCCATTATTGCCAAGATATTGCTAATAATATAGCCTATTGTGCAGATCCTGGGTTTGATTCCCTTGACATCAGGTGCACCAGTCAACCTCATTACACTTGGTACCATCCTCAGATGAGGGGAAGTTTCAAGGAGTTTTCCATAAGTTATTTCCAAGGAAAAAAAAAGTCTCGAACTCTGCCTCAAACAGAAGTCAAATCAGAATGGAACCCACACGTAGCAATCCAATAACAACCACTTATTTCCATAAATTCTATTTATAGTCAATGAATACCAACGCTTTCCAAAGTAATGAAAGAAAATCCTACTGTCTACTCAACCAATCCTCATCTAGCAAGGGCATTAGGGCGATACATGCAGTCCATGTGCACTTAAACCTAAGTAACGTGGTGCAGTACTTATTGTTCTTAATTACATGCAACCATCATGATTCAAGAATGGGAAAGTATTATATTCTTAAGAACTATGTTATCTCTCACTCATTAAACTAATTATGTTGTAGTTATTTAGTTTTATTGGTGGAATTCATTGTATAATTGAACCAGGCTTGAACCAGGCAGATTTCAAAGTGAATGTGAAAATTCTAATTGAATATGCCTAGCTACATTTTTTTAGTTGGTTTACGCTGAAAATAATGCCCATACATTCTAGAAAGTGGGAAAAGTAGACATGAATATGTGGGTTCTTCCACTGCTTTTTGGTGTCAAATATGGTGTAAAATACAAATGAAGTAGGGAAAGACAACTAGGTTTTTTAATAACGTTTATAATTCAAACAATTTGGTATAAATTTTATTTTTTTTTAATTTTTTTTACTAAATTTTGATATTTTTTACTATTAATAATGTTTATAATTCAAACAATTTGGTCTAAAATTTATTTATTTTTAAATTTGTTATTCTAAATTTTGATATTTTCTACTATAATTTGGACATAAATTGTTTTCTAATAAATTGTGGACAATTTTATGTCGAGACATTTTCTATATTATAATATATAGTTTAGATATCATTTTTGGGATTCGACTCCGTTAATTTAGTCATTCATCTATGACCATTTCCATGAGAGGTAGTCGGAGCTTTCCCCACAATCAAGTCCACTTAGCTTGCTACCCCATTTGTAAAACCTTAGCAACTATTGTGCCTCATGAACCATTCAAGAAGATATCCCCTTACTCGTAGTATTTTAAGTATGAGGGGCTTCCACAGTGCATTATATTGGATATCATTTTTGGGATTCAACAACATTAATTTAGTCATTCATCTATGACCATTGCCATGAGAGGTAGTCTTAACTGACTAATTTCTCATGATTTTTGAATAGTCCACTTAGCACTCATTGCATTGGGTGATGCTCACAGGGGTGAAGAAGTGGGATTGAAACTAGTGAAATGAATCACATAGTGTCAATCATCACTTCCAGGGCTTGCACCTGGTAACCAGGACTTCCCGATAGGTCACCCATCCCAAAACTGCTCTGGCTCAAGCGTGCTTAATTATGGAGTTTTCCCCACAATCAAGTCCACTTAGCTTGCTACATTTTTTTTACTAAATTTTGATATTTTTTACTATTAATAATGTTTATAATTCAAACAATTTGGTCTAAAATTTATTTATTTTTAAATTTGTTATTCTAAATTTTGATATTTTCTACTATAATTTGGACATAAATTGTTTTCTAATAAATTGTGGACAATTTTATGTCGAGACATTTTCTATATTATAATATATAGTTTAGATATCATTTTTGGGATTCGACTCCGTTAATTTAGTCATTCATCTATGACCATTTCCATGAGAGGTAGTCGTAACTGACTAATTTCTCATGATTTTTGAATAGTCAACTTAGCACTCATTGCATCGGGTGATGCTCATAGGGGTGAAGAAGTGGGATTGAAACTAGTGAAATGAATCACATAGCGTCAATCATCACTTCCGAGGCTTGCACCCAGTAACCAGGACTTCTCGGGAGGTCACCCATCCCAAAACTCCTCTGGCTCAAGCGCGCTTAACTGTGGAGCTTTCCCCACAATCAAGTCCACTTAGCTTGCTACCCCATTTGTAAAACCTTAGCAACTATTGTGCCTCATGAACCATTCAAGAAGATATCCCCTTACTCGTAGTATTTTAAGTATGAGGGGCTTCCATAGTGCATTATATTGGATATCATTTTTGGGATTCAACAACATTAATTTAGTCATTCATCTATGACCATTGCCATGAGAGGTAGTCTTAACTGACTAATTTCTCATGATTTTTGAATAGTCCACTTAGCACTCATTGCATTGGGTGATGCTCACAGGGGTGAAGAAGTGGGATTGAAACTAGTGAAATGAATCACATAGTGTCAATCATCACTTCCAGGGCTTGCACCTGGTAACCAGGACTTCCCGATAGGTCACCCATCCCAAAACTGCTCTGGCTCAAGCGTGCTTAATTATGGAGTTTTCCCCACAATCAAGTCCACTTAGCTTGCTACCCCATTTTCAAAACCTTAGCAACTATTGTTCCTCATGAACCATTCAAGAAGAGATCCCTTTACTCTTAGTATTTTAAGTATGAGGGGTTTCCGTAGTGCATTATATTAGATATCATTTTTGGGATTCAACTGCGTTAATTTAGTCATTCATTTTTGGGATTCAACAACTAGCCTAAAATCCAAATCCTAGAGCAAAAAGAACACATCCTTTGCACCCAATAGAGAGATCCCTCTTTGAGTCCTAGAAGGCTAGGTCCTAGGACTCTAAAGACTGGTTCTATGTTACCCTGTCATTTGGATTTTTCCATAAGTTATTTCCAAGGAAAAAAGGAGTCTTGAACTCTACCTCAAATAGAAGCCAAATCAGAATGGAACCCACACGCAGAAATCCAATAACAACCACTTATTTCCCTAACAACTATTTATAGTCAATGAAGACCAACGCTTTCCAAAGTAATGAAAGAAAATCCTACTGTCTACTTCACCAATACTCATCTAGCAAGGGCATTAGGGCGATACATGCAGTCCATGTGCACTTAAACCTAAGTAACGTGGTGCAGTACTTATTGTTCTTAATTACATGCAACCATCATGATTCAAGAATGGGAAAGTATTATAGTCTTAAGAACTATGTTATCTCTCACTCATTAAACTAATTCTGTTGTAGCTATTTAGTTTTATTGGTGGAATTCATTGTATAATTGAACCAGGCTTGAACCAGGCAGATTTCAAAGTGAATGTGAAAATTCTAATTGAATATGCCTAGCTACATTTTTTTGGTTGGTTTACGCTGAAAATAATGCCCATACATTCTAGAAAGTGGGAAAAGTAGACATGAATATGTGGGTTCTTCCACTGCTTTTTGGTGTCAAATATGGTGTAAAATACAAATGAAGTAGGGAAAGACAACAAGGTTTTTTAATAACGTTTATCATTCAAACAATTTGGTATAAATTTTATTTATTTTTAAATTTGTTTTACTAAATTTTGATATTTTTTACTATTAATAATGTTTATAATTCAAACAATTTGGTCTAAAATTTATTTATTTTTAAATTTGTTTTACTAAATTTTGATATTTTCTACTATAATGTGAACATAATTTGACTTTCAATTGTTAATTGTTCATTGGGTGTAATGTGGATATTTATGATTTTTTTTAATAAATTGTTTTCAAACGATTTGGTCTAATTTTTTTTTTAACTAAATTTTAATATTTTTTACTATAATGTGAACAAAATTTATTTATTTTTAAAATTGTTTTACTAAATTTTAATATATTTTTTACTATAATGTGAACATAAATTGTTTTTATTGAATTCTAATATCATTTAAATAACTTGTAGACAATTTTATGAAGAGGCATTTTCTATATTATAATATATAGTTTATATAACTAACTTAAATTTAAATTAACTTAAATAATTTATTTTATGAAGAGGCATTTTCTATATTATAATATATAGTTTATATAACTAACTTAAATTTAAATTAACTTAAATAATTTTAATTTATAATTTATTTCGTCAACTAAATTATGCGCTATGTGATTATTAATAGATTCTTCGTATTTATGTGATTATTAACTAAAGATATCTTTGTATTTATAAACATGTGGAAAATTTGTTTTATGAAGATGCATTTTAGGCATTTTCTATATCATAATATATGATGAATTTTTATATTTAATTTTAAAATAGATATATAACACTTAAAATAATATTAATATAATATACTTACTTAATTTAAAAGTAGATCTATAACACTTAAAAAAATAATAATATAATATACTGATGATAAGTGAATCTGCCACAAGGAAGATTCACCTTTCGGTTAAACAAATCGCACTTGCAAACTCAAAACTGCAGATTCATCGCTCTGGAACTCGGTCTTGGGACCTTTGGGTAATAGGCCCACACCACTCAAACCCATCTCACAACCATATGCGAAAGCCACTTTTTCAAATTCTGACTGAAACCATATTAATAAAACCATTACATTGAAGTAGAATAATATTCAACTTTGCCAAGAACTCACAATCGAATTTGAAAACCCAACTTAATCTTCGCCAACAGCTTTAAATAAGCTCGCCTTTCCATAACTTTAAATAGCCCATTATCAACATGATTGATATGAACCACGACATATACAACTTCGCACTCTAAGCATTTGTGCTCATACTTTCATCTTTGATTAAATAACCAACACGCGTTTATATGAACCTTCGCCACGCATATTAACATATACTCTAATCATATGGTTCTTACCTCGTTTTATCGCTCGTGCAACTCTGTTCATAATCCAACGCATTCGATGGTTTCCACTCTTTAACTTGCGCATCTCTGCAATCGAACGATGCTTCGATCACTGCTTCATGTCACTGCTTCATTTCACAGTTCAGTTAAATTCAAGCTTTCAACCCTCTCCAGCAGATGTTAAGCTCTCTACGCCTTTTATTCTCAACACTTCACGTGGTTCGATTTCCCTTTACTCGGTGGCCGAATAGTTCTGCTGCACCATGGTTCTAAAATGCAGGTTTTAATCCACCATGCTCTGTGAAAACTTCATGAAACTGCTCACTGACAAGTACGTTTAAATCCTCGGCTTTGAGAAACTGTCGATTCATTCACTGTGGGTTCGAATCAACAGTCTTAATTCGCTGTATTCAACCGCAAATAACCTCACGCGATGACAGTGTTATGCAGGATCGCAGATTTTCTTCTGCAGCGCAACAACTTAACCAATCTCACCGATCTTCTATTTCACCAGATCGATGGTCTATCAACAGAAACAAACACAGCTCAACTTTTTAATTCCTAAAGCTAAATAACCCAATTGAATTCACATAATCAAAAGTTACTTTGATTTCCAATTTCTTCACACAGGAATCTAACACATAAACAAGAACTGCGCATACAAGAAAACCACAAATTCGATACACAGAAAAAATCCAGCTAACAACATATTTCTATTATACACAAAATGCAGTTACAATCTAAGGCATTTCAGCCTTAGCACGCAGATACTTCCTCGGTTACATTCTACTTCTCCTCCCCTGTCTCTCAATACAGGCTTCTCTTTTTTTTATAGGTTTTACAAAGAACAAGAATCAGTTTTAACTAATCTTTTGCCCTAATTTTAATAACTGCTTTCATAACCGCCTCTGCAATTTTGGATCTGAATTTGAATTTAGATGTGTTCGAATGCCCCTGCATCATATACCTAATTGGTTAAAATGGGTAAAAAAAACTTAAAAATAATGCCTCTTTGAAAAAATATTGCTTTAGCCCATTGTTCTATATTAAGCTATTTCTTGTACTCAACCATAAAAACAACCCAAGCTATATTCTTTTGTCAATGAGAGAAGAGGCATGTTAATGAAGCAAGTTTTGGAGATCCATAATTGAGTTGTTAGCTATTAGGTGCAGTTGTTGGAAAGAAACGAAGCCAATAGGAGGAAAAGGGTTATGGAGACCACTATTCTACCAAGCATTAGAACTATTGTACAAAGCGAATGGGAGAAAAATGGTTTTGGAGACCACTATTCTACCAAGCATTGGAACTATTCTCCTGCAATGCTAAAATGGTTTTGGAGACCACTATTCTACTAAGCATTGGAACTATTCTCCTGCAAGGCTATATTATATAAGGAAGAGGTAATGCCAAGTCCTAGAGTTGAAATCAATAACATAACAAGAGGGAACATGGATCTATTAATCGACTCGTCAATAGCAAAGGATTTTTAATAATATTATATAATATATGATTCTGTATAAAAGTAGTTAAATACTTACCTAAAAGTGGATACTTAATATTTAAAATAACCAGTATATCTTTGAAGTGAAATTTTTTCTTCACGTTTTGCATTCAAAAAAGAGGTTTGAATCTTAGGATATTTTATCTCTCTCAACCTTTAATAGATTGGTTGATAGATCCAAGGTTAAGATGGATTTAGGTTCGTTTTTATAATGCCTTGTCTAGGATGGATCCATCTCTCCCTCTCTCTCCCTCCCATGTTGAATTAAGGAATACATCCCCACCAATCAGGATACTTATAGGAGTGTAAGGTTTCCAAGGGATGTGAATTATATGGATTCCTATAGATTCTACAATTAAAGGGCCATATGGATGTGAATGAATCCCACAACCCAAAATCTATATCTTTGAAGTGCAAATTTTTCTTCAAGTTTTGCATTCAAAAAAGAGGTTTGCATCTCATAATATTTATTCTCTCTCAGCCTTTGATAGATCAGTTGATAGATCCAAGGTTAATATGGATTTAGGTTGGTTTTTATAATACCTTGTCTAAGATGGATCCATCTCTCTCTCTCTCCCTCCAATGTTGAACCAGGGAACACATTCCCACCAATTGGGATACTTACAAGAGTGTAAGGTTTCCAAAAGATGTGAATTATATGGATTGTTGTAGATTCTACAATTAAACGACCATATCGATGTGAATTAATCCCACAACCCAAAATGTAAGCCATATAGCATGCAATATGGAAACATACAAGCACATGGAGCCAAACAACCAACCAATCAATAGTCCTAAGTACTCACTCACCTTTGCAATAAAAGCAATTTCTGTTGCAGTAGGACGATGAATAAGATCATAAAGTTTTTCAATTGTCTTGGACTTCTGGAAATACTTTTTTCTTAAGCAGTGCTTCCATATATTTGATGTCATCTTTCTATGTCCTTGGTTTGGAAGATCAAGATGGATGGTCTTATGACCATTAAATGTGATCCAAGAATTCCTATAATACCCATGGGACTAAAGACATCTCTTATGACCATTAAAAAAAATTAGTATTAATTAATAATAGAATTTAGGTTATAGATTTTATAATCCAATCATTTTAATCATTTAGATTATATATAAAATTAAAATAGGTACACTTACCATTTATATATAAATTAAAATACATTGTAAATAGTTTTTTTTTAAATAGTATTAATTAATAATATAAGTTAGGTTGTAGATTTCATAATCCAATTATTTTAACTGTGACTTTCTAGTTTGGATTATATATAAAATTAAAATAGCATTATTTATCATTCATATATAAATTCAAATATACTCTAAATAAATTTTAATTAATTAAAAAAAATAGTATTAATTAATAATATAATTTAAGCTATAAATTTTATAATCTGATCATTTCAATTCTGAGTTTAAATGGTGGTTTCCAACCCTAGTTATTCTCTATTTTTTATATTTTTTTAGAAATATATCAAATTAGAACTCTAAAAATAATATATATAATAAAGATTTATAAAACTAAAATATTATTTTTTACAATATTTATTTAAAATATGCTAATACATATACATATAGTAAAAACATTTATAAATACATTTCTCATACAATTTTTCAAATTTAAAAAACTTATGTACATTTCTTTGCACCTTTTAAAACAACTACTAGTATATAATTCTAACCATTGGAGTTTCTAGAATACTCGTTACCTGTACATGTCACTATTTAAAATTTAACCAAAAATACTTTGAAAATTAAAGGAGATAAAACATTCATCACAAGAACATTTGAAAATTCGCCCGTAACGTTTGGAAAATTACCCGTAACCAAAATTACCGTGAACATTGACCTAACGTTTGGAAAATTACTAAAAGTACTATAATCACGATTCATTATAAAGCGTTAAGCACGTGGAAATGGAAAGACAATTTAAAGCGTGGGCTATTCTTTGACCTTAGTCGTTAGCTTCAACTATAATAAGGAAATTTCAGCCCTAACTCCTTCCCTTGCCATTTTAGGGTGGCCGGAGGAAAATAAAAAATCAAACCTGTGAAATGAAGTTCAGCTCATGGATGGCTGGAGAAAGAAAACAAACGAAAATCGAATATATGAAGTTCAGCACTTGGATGGCCGGAGGAAATAAAAAAATAAAATATATGAAGTTGAGCACATGAAACGCATGTATATCATGAAAGTCATCTGGAATGGTGGAAAGTATATTCCTAATGTGCAACAAATAGTGGAAAGTGAGGACCGGGTACTCTCTATAAATATAATTCACAGAAATCTCAAAAGCAGTCTCCATACGTTCATACATCATTTTATGGTATGCAAAATTAGCAAGAGAAGAAGACAATCATGGGTTGCAATAACACAGAAATTGGTTTGATGTCACCTTTTCAGCTCGGCCCATTCAATTTATCACACAGGTTTGGATAATGTGATATATTTGCTGAGTATATTATCTGTGTATATTAACATTCACAAACAGATACTTATTTTGGAGAACGTTTATGAACTAAATAATGATGACCTTGCAGAGTTGTGCTTGCTCCAATGACAAGATGCCGAGCTATAAATCAGGTTCCTCAGCCTGCCCACGTTAAGTTTTATTCACAGAGAACCACTTCCGGGGGATTGCTCATCACTGAAGCTTCTTCGGTTGGAGAAACAGGATTTGGGTACTCTATTTCTAATACCTCACCAGCAATAATTTATTAATATAAATATACTGCATCTGATATTGTGTTTTGGCAGGTTTCCCAATTCGCCAGGAATTTTTACCAATGAACAGATACACGCCTGGAAACGAGTTGTTGACGCGGTACATATGAAGGGCGGCATAATTTTCTGTCAACTCTGGCACGTCGGGCGGGCATCGCATATTGGTGAATTTTTTCATAATTTTTTCCAAATTTTTTCAATGAGCAGCTCATATTTTGATAAAAGAAATTTGGAGGTGAAGCACAAGTAAATCATTACTTAATCCCAATTTTGTTCGTTTGATTTACAGTTTACCAACCCGGAAGAGATTTACCCGTTTCGTCGACAAGCAAGAAGATTTCAGATGAGTGGAAAATAAATATGCCTGACGGATCGTTAGGCGATTATTCAAACCCTAGAGCGCTCGAAACCTCAGAGATTCCGCTTTTTGTCGAACAGTTCCGTCAGGCCGCTAGAAATGCCATGGCTGCAGGTAATTAATTAAGTAAGCACAACAATTTAGCCTTCGAATTCGCATAAAGGGAATGATAGAACAAATCTGAGTCGATTACTATCAATTGTCGCAGGTTTCGACGGGGTTGAGGTCCACGCCGGCCACGGTTATCTAATCGACCAATTCACGAAAGACCGCATAAACGACCGGCGCGACAGGTATGGCGGCTCACTAGAAAACCGGTGCCGTTTTGCATTAGAAATCCTGTCGGGCGTGATGGAAGAGATTGGGGCCGAGAGAACGGCCATTAGAATTTCTCCCGTCGTAGATCACTTAGACGCCACAGACTCAGACCCCGTTGGCCTAGCACTGTATTTAGTACATCAATTTAATCTCATGGCAACCCGATATGGCCGAGGGCTTTGTTATTTGCATCTCACGCAGCCTCGTTACAGTGCAGTAAGTAAAAGGAATAGAAATGAAAATGAAATTTCGAAGTTCCATAATTTCCATTCCCTGGTGAGACAGGCTTACAAAGGCACGCTTATGGGCACCGGAGGTTATACCAGAGACTCTGGGATGGCTGCAGTGAGTAGCGGAGAAGCTGATCTTATTTCGTATGGTCGTCTTTTCATTTCGAACCCTGATCTTCCCCTCAGATTCGCGCTGGGAACGCGGAGGTTCAACAAATACGATAGATCTACCTTCTATACTCGGGATCAGGTTCTGGGATATACAGATTACCGTTTTCTTCCCGATCACATTGAAGAAGATGAAATTGTGGCTTCAACACGCTGTAAACTTAGATCTGCTCTCTGATACCGCAAGGCACATCCATATTTATCTTCATTTTTTTGGCACGGTCAGACATTGGACACGAAAAATGAATATCAGGCTGCAATAGGAGGGTTCCGAAACCGGGTTCAAGACAACGTAAAATGTATGATGATGCCTCGTTGTTCGTTTGATGGTCCTAAAGTGATCATTATGTCGAGCTTTATAATATTATAATAGTGGTTGCAAAACATTTGTATTATTGTAATACGAGCTTTGAGGGGGCACTCTGCAGTTCCACTACCGAAAAGTTTGGCATGAAATGCACGCCATATGCCTTTGCATAGGTTTTAATAATATATTAAGGATTTTTATAATGCATTAATATTGAGTTATATTGGGTAACTCTACTTATTATATATATATATATATAATATGAGATTATAAAAATTTAAAAGACATTTTAACATTTTTAGCAACAATATTTTGCATTTTTATTCTTGTTTTATTATTCATCAAGTATGTCTACTAGTTTGTATAGGTAAATCAGCTACATCAATCTCCATGTGTATTGGAAGTTACTCATATACAACGTTTTATTATAATTTGTTATTGTTTAGTTTTTGTCTTAGGTTTGATAGGTGCATGTGCATAGTCTCCAACACTAAGCTACCATTCCTAACTATGGTTATCTTAACTCTCTTGTTATACCATTGTGTCTTTAGTGTAGTGCTTATCTCATCCTATGCTCATCTTGCCCCTATAATGGAGCCATATGCTTCAACCAACCTACCATTTCTGTGTTTTTTGGCTTTAGAGGTCACAACACAGGGAATTGTTTTACAACTCTTTTACCAAGAGACTCAACCAATTCAATTCTTTTAGTGTCATGATATTGTCCTCTAATCTCTTTCTCTGCTTATGTGTTATCCAATGTCTTGCTCTTATGTTTGTTAGCTTGAAAATGTCATAGAGGCTAAGGTGTTGTTGCTCCATAGATCTTGTCATATGCTAGACAATGTGTGAGGGTTCCAAGTAAATTCCCTAGATCTAATGCAACAACAAATTATTAATCTCATCTAGAGGGGGATGACAAGAACATGCATACATCCACTCAAGTTGTTGTAGTAACCCTACCCCAAGTTCTTCAATGTGATTTCCTACACACATACACCACCAAACAAGAAAATGTTTGTCTCTTGAAAGCTAACATGCATCAGAAACTATAACAATAACCAAATCACATTCATACATATGAAAACATGGAAAAAATTCATTGTTGTCATTCATAAATAAGAATAGTACATGAACATATTATACCTTAGTTACCTAGTAGACTCTCCTCTAATCCTTGGCACTCTTCTTCCCTTAGCTTATAGATAGATTGAGCTCTTGTTTTGATGGAATTTCACTAGCACTACTAAACAAATACTATCTTTGACTACTCTCTCTCTCCCTTGAAAATGTCTCACTATATAGACCTTTACTAAGTGTGACTAAGATGTATTTGAACACTTCAAATTATAAGAAATTAAGAAAATCTTCTCCAACAATTGAGACTTATTCAAGTCAAAATAGTTTATATTTAATTTTAAATATAATGATAAATTAAATATTTTTATTTATTTTTATTATTTAAATTTATATAATTACTAAAAAGAATTTAATATCACCCCAAATTATACAATATTTATATTATTATTATTTAAATCTAAAATTTAAACATGATAAATTTGTGTAACATAACTAACTTAAAATATATTTACAATCTTATTATACAACCTCACAACAATAAAAGAAATAAGAAATGTAATATAATTTCTGAGAATCCTAACCGAAATAATTGAAAAATAATATCACCTCAAATTACATTCAACAGATTTTATTGTACAATACATAATAAATTTTATATTACAACAAACTTTGTATTAAATTTAAGCTTTTTATGTTACTTAGATTGCTAAACTTGTAATGCAGTGTTATCTTTGATATATAAAAGTTTAAATATAATGTTAACTATAATATTATTTTTAAATATAATGCTAACATTTTAAATGTATAATAAATAAGAAAAATTTAAATGTTTAATAAATATGATGCAATTTTGTAACATACAACTAACTCAAAATATACTTTAATCTTACTCCACAAGAAACGTACTACTAATTTCTGACAAACCCAACCAACTCGCTAATTGTTTATAGAAATGACCTCTTTATTAGTTACCAGTACAGCAACTTTTTAGATAGATGTAAATATAAAATGGTAGATAAGCCATTATTGTTCTGCAATCCTTTTCACACAGTTGCAAAGTCATTAGATACTCGAATTATAGATTCAGGACCACCGGCCTATCTTCCACTGCAACGGGGTATACATTAAGTTCCAGAAGCAACATCTCTGCACTCAATATGTGTCTGTTTGTACTGTCCTCTTTTTTCGATTGAAAAACAAAAGAAATGAAATCGTCAATAGATATCATTAATCACGTGAACCAGAACGAATGTTTTAAATAGGGTTTCATAATTTTGAAATATGAAATTTCTTTGATGTTAGTTGTCACTCTCAGTTTTAATAAAAAAGAGTTGAGAGCTGCCTCTCACTGCATATTAAAAACTTCTTGAAATATGAAATTTCTTTGATGTTAGTTGTCACTTTCAGTTTTAATACAAAAGGACATATTTAAAAACTTGTGATGAATGGTATCATGAAGGTCAAATTGAATTTATATACCTATATATAGGTGTGCTTGAAAGGAATGCAAGCGAGTTTCGCGTGCACATGGTGTAAATGAGTCACTGGTTACTCAAAAATATAATACAACCATATGGAACAGGCTAGAAGATTTCTAACAGCAGGATCATTTTATTGTGTGCAAATTAGCAGGATTAGAAAGATAATCATGTGTTGTATAACACGGAATTTGGTTTGATGAGGTTGGTCCATTCAATTTATCACACAAGTGTGCTGCATGCAATATATTGTAGTATATTATAATTTGTTATCTCAATTTGAATGTTAGTATTTACAGACTTGGAAGCAGTAATTTTAGAAAAAATGATGAGTGTTCTCAAACTCCAACCATTTTGTTTATTCCAAACCATTAATTGCATTACATATAGTTTTTTTTAAATCATTTTGTTTATGCCCAAACAATTAATTGTATTAGATATAATTTTTTTTTTTAATTCTTTTAAATGTAAGTTAATTAATACATCAATATCAATTCATTTCATTTTCCACCCTTTCAAAATGTATAACATTTATAAGTATTTCTTAATCCTTAATATGATATGTGGATGTTGTTTTGTTCCATTATAAATTATAACTAATTGTATTACAATACACGGTCTCCTTCCACAAGCATTGATAGACCAATATAGATGATGCAGGAGCATTAAGGTAGAGCGAGCAATGTGACAAGTTGGTGGCTTGGAAGTATAGATGATGCAGGAGCATTAAGGTAGAGCCAGCAATGTGAAAAGTTGGTGGCTTGGAAGTATAGACGATGCAGGAGCATTAAGGTAGAGCCAGCAATGTGACAAGTTGGTGGCTTGGAAAGAGGACTAGCAGTCTTAAGAATTTGAAGACTTCGTTTTTCTTAAAGTATTTTGTTTAAGTTAACTTGGGCTAACTCAATCATTGTAATTTGCAGAATAAAAAAAATGGTTAAATTAGGATTAGTAAAGTATTTAGTTGAATAAACTGTTTTGGAAACTGAATGACCCTATGGGATTTTGAGAAAGGCATAAAACCGAACCAAATCCACCATTGTGGGGTTCTGCCATCCGGAGTGAGAAAGGAGAGAATAGAGAAGCATAAGTAAATGAAAAAATCCTCCATCTGAGGGCTTGGCTCTGTGTTTTCCATTTCCAAATTATTTCCAAGTGTTTTTTGTTTGATCAAGATCTCTGTGTTTTTATTTCCAAATTATTTCCAAGTGTTTTGTGTTTGATCAAGATCTCTGTGTTTTTAAAGCAGCATTTCTTTTCCAAATAAATTCTAAGTGTTTTGTACTAAGATTAGGTTCCTGTTGTAGATTGGTTACTTTAAAATCTCTGTTGAAGTCGACTATTTCCATTTAAACGCATAATGAAAATACTAATCGGATTTGCAAACACAGCGGGTCCATAGACCTTGCATATTCCTTTGTTGAACCGAATATTTTGTTAATCACAGAACAAAACAAATCAGACTTGAATGCTCGACAAGGACCGTTGGATCCAACCGATCAACGGTGGAAGATCACATCGTAGGTGGAGAGATATTGCACATCGCCAAGGACAACGTGTATGGTCCAGTTCACAAGTTAAAGCATTTGGTTTGTGATTCGAAGTGGTATAGCGGAGGTGTAGCGCAGGCCGTTGGATCCAACCGAGATCAAATGGTGGAGATTGAAGACATCGCACATCACCAAGGATAACGTTTATGGTCTAATTCGCAAGTTAAAGTATTTGATTTGCGATGTGAAGTGTTATAGCAGAGGTATAGCACGGGTCGTCGGATCCAGTCGAGATCAAATGGCGGAAATTGAGAACGCGTCGAGGTGATTTCGCAAATTGCACCATTTAAGAGTTAACGTTAAGGACCATCGCACATGAAATTAAAAGATTTGTGATGCGAAGTGAGGGACACGTGTCTACTCTGCGCAACATTGCATCCCACAAGAAATAACGCTTAACTCTTAAGTTACATTGTAAAGTTCGCGAAATGCGATCACTGTTGATTGGTCGAAGTTGCTATAGGACCCTCCGGTAAGAAACCCACGTATTCACATTAGTTTGGGTTATTGTATGGTCTATATATGTTATGAAATTCCACTATTGATTTCGCGCATGTATGTATGTTAGTTGTGTCAAAACGACAACATAAGATGTATCAGATGAGAATGTATATAAAGTGAAAGGATTAATAAAATCGAGAGTTGTCAAGAATGAAGCATTGATAATAGATTGTTTGATTAAATCAAATGCTTCCCTTTCATTATGTCCCCACATGAAGACTGAATTTTTCTTAATCATCATTTGTAAAGGTAAAACTATCTATGAAAAGTAAGGGACAAATATTTTTACAAAATTTATCTATCCAAGAAATGACTGCATGGTTTTCTTATTATGAGGGAAAGGAATCCTTTTAATCTCTTCGATTCTTTCAAGATCAATATAAATACATTTTTTGGACACAATGAATCCTAAAAGTTTTCCTTCATCTACAGAAAAATATGAATTCTTTGGGTTTAGTGAAATTCCATACTTTTTACATCGCTCAAAGACTTATTTTATTCATTCACATGGTTGGTTGCTTGTCTAGAAAAGACTGTAATGTCTTCTAGATAAATAACCACTGATTTGTTAATGAGTCCTCTAAAATCTGTGTCCATGGCTCTTTGAAAAGTGGCACCTGCATTGATTAACCTGAATGGCATCTTTTGATAGGCATAAGTTCCCCACTTAGTCCTAAATGTAGTCTTTAATCTGTCATCTCGATGTACCAGGATTTGGTTATATCCGAAAAACCCATAAAAAAAAGACATAAGTTCAGAACCAGCTACAGTTTATAGTACTTGTTCCACGGCTGGTAATGGAAAACTGTCTTTCTGACATGCTTTATTCAAATTTCTAAAATCAATACAAATCCTAATGTCACCATTTTTCTTCCCAACGGGAAAGAAATTTGAAGCCCATTTTGAATGTCTAACTAGAAATATTATCTTAGCTTTGAGGAGTTTATTCAACTCTGTTTTGATTTGAATTTCAAGATTAGGATGAATTTTCCTCAGCTTCTTTTGTATTGGTTTCTCATATGAAATCATAGGAATAGTGTGTTGAATAGCAAAAGTGTCATATGTTTTAAGATCAGTATAATCCCGGGCAAAAACACTTTTGTAGGTCCTTAATAACTTGACAAATGATATTATTTCTTCGGAAGACAGACCAAAACCTAAATTGACACTTTGTGGTTTATCATCGATTCCAAGATTTACTAACTCAAATCTTAAAGTTGAACTTTGAGTTTTAGAATTAGAAACTCTCTTAAACCTATCTTTTAAATCATAAAGGTCGTCTAATTTGACAACTGACTTTGGTATTGGATTTTCATCCTGTTCTTCCTTTATCTGAATATCATATTCATTTTCATATAGAATTTGATTATCATAAGGTCCTTCAGATGTAAGGAAATCTATGATATCATAATCATGATTAAAGACCCTCCAATTAGTAATATTATCAGGAATAGATGGTCTAAAAGTCAATTCAATAGAAAACCTATCGGGACTAAATTCTTGAGATGGAATTAATTTCGATGCTACATTAGCCAATAAACCTGCACTTGCATTTTGTATTCTAGGTACAGAGGAAATATTGAAAGCTAAGAAATGAGAAGTCAATTCCTGGACTAATGATTGATAATGTTTAAGATGTCCAGAATGACAATGGATAGTATTTCTTACGTTTTTTACAATGATTTCAGAATCTCCCAGTACTTTCAGATATTTAAGGTCAAGGTCAATTGATTTGTATAAACCTTGAATTAATGCTTCATATTCTGCTATATTGTTCGTGAAATCAAATTCAAGTCTACAGGCTAGCATGTTTTTTCTCCTTCTGGGCTTATCAAAATACAACTAGCTCCAGCACCATCTACTAATTTAGAACTATCAAATTAAAGAATTAGTTGTTGGTCTATTTACAAAATTTTTACACTTAGAAGTATCTTTCTGAGAAAAAAATCCAATTTGAGAGATAACCGCATTATCGAAAAAGGGTGATGGTTGGGCATTAAAGTTTCCAAGAAATTATATTGCCGAGTAATTTCCAATAATATTATTATTTAATGTTATTGGCTCATTGATTCATTCAATATCAGTAACTGTATGTTTCATGAATTTCTCATGGTCTACTCGAATTTGGTTTGGCTTTCCATTGTGGGGCAACCACATATGTGACCAGTCTGTTGCGAAATATCTATGAAGTTTACCAGACTAGTCTCTGCTAAATACTAAATCATAAAATTCAGGAATATCAGCTACCAATATATCAATTATTTGGGTGACCTTAGTGTTTGATTAAAATCTAATAGAAACATAATTTATTTCTCCTACAACCACTACTTTTGTCCTATCAAGTTGTACTATATGAACAAGAGAACTTTGAGGCATTATGTTCAACTTAGCATATACTGATTTCGGCATGATATTAGAGGAAGCCCCTGAATCAATTAAGCAATTATGGATGTTCTTATTATAGATCTCATAGGTTAAGAGAAATGGAGGAGTATGAGAGATGGATCGATCACCTATCATAATGAGATCTGTAGCGCATCTATTTTAGTTGAAGGAGAAGGAGGTTTAACCATATGATTTGCAGCTTGAAATACTACTGGAGCAGGTAAGGCTGAAGCAGGGACTGCATTCAAATATCTAAGTAAAATCTTCTGCTATTGTTTTAGTTTAGTAAGTTTATGGATTGAAATGTTAGCCCTGGTATTTTTCATATCTTCAACTACATTATATTTGATGGTATCAGAGACTACCATTGTTTTTTATGTAAGTGGGATATTTGAAGGAGAAGGGTTAATCTGTGTAGCCTTAGATGAAGAATTTTTACTCACTGATTTCTCTTTAGAAGGAGTTGAATTCTTCTGTTTCTGATTAGGTTGTGTTGCTTCAGTGGTATTATTGCTTTTTGTACTAACAGGTAAAGCTTCTTGTTGTTCATCATTTGGTAGGATGAAATCCCACATGCCATTTAGTTCAACTTCTTCTTCGACTTCAGTTTCTTCTTCTTTTGTTTGCTCTTCATCTGTCTCTTGATCAAACTCAGCATTAGATATGATGTTGGGTGGCTGAGAATTAGAAGACTGATTTTTCTTTAAGGGCCTGAAAGTCTTATTTGTACTGGAACTTTCAACAAAAAAAATTTTGTGTCTGCCATTTCATTTGTCATTGTTTTTAAAACTTTTTGAAGGCCTTCTACATTAAAAGGATCTTTTGGCGGTTTCTTCTTTGAATCATCTTTTAAGGATACTTTCTTAGATTTCTTGTCTTCTTGAGAATTCTTATTTTCAAGAGTCATCATGCGTTTCTCTATAGACAAAGACTCCTTCATATTTTCTGCCAATGTAGGTAACTTTTCTCTATCAACAAAAATGGCAATGTTATATGGGAAAGAAGAAATATACCACTCAATTTGAACCTCTGCACCAGGAGCTGATGTAGCAAGGATTTTATTGAGTAATTTATTGAATCTAGAATTGAAGTCTTTTATTTTCTCTCATGTTTCAGCCTTTAGATTTGATAGGTCATTAATGAGATATGTAGTTGTTCTGTCATCTCCAAAATTAGCTAAAAATGTTCTTCAAACATATTTCAGCTAGTTATAGAGAGAGCAGGTAATGAGAAATACCATGACCCTGCAGATCGTGTGAGAGTATATGGAAATAGTCTAACAACATAGTCTTCTTCAGTTACCTCATTTAAATTGATGGCTAACATATAATTATGGATGTGTTCTTCAGTTGGGAGACCATCATCAGGATTGAATTTAGGTATCCATCTTTCAGGGTATTTTGGAAGAGGATGAAGAGGAGCAGGCATTTGTACAACACCTGGATTGTTCCATGGTTGTACATTTGGTGGTGGTTTTTGGCCTGCCATTAGACCTTGGGTGGAGATGATACATGAAGTTTGAGTTGAAGAAGAGGGGATTTGTGTGATAGAACTAGTTGTAGGAGTAGTAGTTTGAGTACTGGAACTAGTTAAACTAACACTGGTTGTTGGAATAGAATTTGTGGAAGTGAGTGGAGGTAATGGAGGTGAATGGGGTGGATTATTGGATAAGACCTCACTGGTGATTGAATTTCATTTAGTCTTCTTTGAATTTCATTTAGTATAAAGGAATCAATGGGAGGATTCCCATTAAAGATTATGTACTCTTGATTGAGTAAAATTGTACAAGTAATTGTGATGTGGATATGTGTTGTGGATATGCTGACAGATAAAAGTACGATAAGTAATTTTTATTTTTTTTATGATGGTAATTTAAATGTTGATAGTAGTGACAAGTGGTATCAGAGCCAGATTGCTACACTGGGATCCTAAGGGTCTACTAACAGTGAAGTTGTGCATGTGTCTAGTGCACTGAGAAGAAGCACGTGAAATGAGGGAAGTTGAAGCATCGCAGTCACAACCAGAAGTTCCAACAGTCATGAATCTAGAAATGTGGGTTCAACTAACTGTTGAACAGCACCAAAAGACGAGTCAATTACTTGAAGAACAGCAGCAACAAACTGCATTCTTGCTAAATACAGTGCAGCAACTACAAGAAGAGATGATGAGGGTCCGGAAGGACAATGAGAGGTTGTTGCAAGATCAAGAAAAGATCTTAAAAAGTTTATCTGACAAACAAAATCAAGAGATGGGACATCCCAATGCGGAGAAAGAATTGTCAATGGAAAAAGAGGAACAACAAACTAGGAACAACATCACAGGCAGAACTGAAAAGAACCTCTCCCAAAAGAGAAAAAACAAGAACTATAATGAGGCAGAGTCGGGTAATGAGTCTGATCAGCAAGATCCTAAAAGGCAGAAAGTAGAATTGCAAGGGGAGTTTCGAAAAATCAAGCCACCAACATTTGATGGTGAGGTGGAAGAGGTGGCTGAAGCATGGATGATCAATATAAATAAATATTTTCAGGTATATGAATACAGCAGCAATCTGAAAGCCATATTGGCTATATACCAGTTATGAGAAAAAGCCACCCTGTGGTGGGAGGAGGGAAAAACGTACGCAACGTTGATGAGCGAGATATCACATGGGAACTGTTTCAAAAATATTTTAAGGATAAATATTTGACAGAAATATTTTATGATGAAAAGGCTAAGGAGTTCCATGATCTTCGATTGGGCCAGATGACCATGGACGAGTACATCACAAAATTTACCTCCTTGTTACGTTACGTTCCTTATCTCCGTGAAGAAAAAGCCAAGGTTCAGAGGTTCTTAAGCAGTTAACCTGCTCATATGAGAGAGCAGATAGAATTTGTTAATCCACAGACCATGGATGAGGCTATTCGTAAGGCACGAATGTGCTATCATCAAAGTAAAGCCAAGGGGGAAGGAGGAAAAAGCTAGCAGCCAAGGAAGAATCAGAAAAATAATTCTACTTTCAAAAGTAGTAAAAGCAGTAATTTTAAAGGCTCAGCACGGAATTCCATCAGCAAGCAGTTTGGTAAAAATCATCAAAGAACTAAGTGGCCAGCAGAGGAGAAGCCCACAGAAGCATCCAGCAAGCTAGAGCAGGGGCAGATTTCAAAACCTCCCCTACAGTGTTGGGGCTGTGGAGAGGCTCATTACTATAAAAACTGTCCCCAACAGAATAAAAATGAGACTATAGCAAATATGCAAGAGGCATCTACGGTGGGAGCCGTGGCACGAAATGTACCTCGCATAAATGCAGCCTTGGAGGACCGACAGGCTGATTTCCAACCCACGATGATTGAATTGGAAGGTACTATAATAACCAAACCTGTTTCGATTTTAGTAGATCCTGGAGCAAGTTTAAGTTATGTAAGTCCTAAAATAGTGGAATCATGCAAATTAAAAGAGTAGAAATTTAAGAGCTCCTGGTTAGTTCAATTAGCTACTAGGGAAAAGCGTAAGGTAACTGCGAAAATTCCTAACTGTGTTTTGGAAGTAGCAGAGCAGCAGTTACAAGTACACTTAAATATCTTACCATTGGGATATTATGACGTGTTATTTGGAATGGATTGGCTAGAAAGACACTGGACCCTAGTGGACTGCAAAGAAAAGTTCATTCATCTCAGAATGCCAGATGGTACGCGTAAAGACATTCAAGGAATTAAAAGGCCAGTACAACTACGTCCTATAACAGCATCTCAAATGGGCAAGTGTATCCAGAAAGGATGTCAGTTGTATGCCATCCAAGTAGGGTATGCAGATTCCAAGGAAAAAGCTCCAATAATAGAGGATATTCCTGTGGTACAGGAATTCTTGGATGTGTTTCCAGAAAACATACCCGGATTGCCACCTAAGAGGGATATTGATTTCACCATTAAATTGCTACGAGGAGCCACTCCGGTGTCAAGAGCGCCTTATAGAATGAGTGTCCCAGAATTAACAGAGCTAAAGATGCAGTTACAGGAATTGATGGACAAGGGCTATATCCGCCCAAGTGTGTCTCCTTGGGGAGCACCGGTCCTTTTTGTTAAGAATAAAGATGGAAATTTACGCATGTGCATGGACTACAGGCAACTCAATAAGCTGACGGTTAAGAACAAATACCCCTTACCAAGAATCAATGACTTATTCGATCAAGTGAGAGGGGCTAAGGTGTTCTCTAAGATAGATCTAAGATTCGGGTATCATCAGATTTGGATCAAGGATGAGGACATCTGTAAAACAGCATTCCGCACACGTTATGGGAATTATGAGTTCGTAGTGCTGCCCTTTGGCTTGACAAACGCACCAGCAACCTTCATGAGGTTGATGAATGGCATCTTTCATCAGTTTTTGGATAATTTTGTACTTATTTTCATAGATGACATACTAATATATTCAAAAAGCGAGGAAGAACATAAAGAACATTTAAGAATAGTTTTGGAAATGCTGAGGAAACATCAGCTTTATGCTAAGTTTAGCAAATGCGATTTCTTCAAATCAGAAATCCAATACTTGGGACATGTTATATCAGCTGAAGGGATATCAGTAGACCCTGAGAAGATCAAAACTATTATGGAATGGCGGGTACCTCAGAATGTGGCAGACATTATATCATTTATGGGATTGGCTGGATATTATAGAAGGGTTTTCTAAGATTTCTTTTCCCATTACATCTTTGCAGAAGAAAGGCAAGCCTTTGAAATGGAAAAATGAATGTCAGAACAGCTTCGAAAAGCTGAAACAACTCCTAACCACAGCACCAGTACTGAAGGTAGCTGACCCCGGAAAAGACTATGAGGTTTGCACCGATGCCAGCAAAGAAGGAGTTGGTGTGATATTAACTCAAGAGGGAAAAGTGATAGCCTACGAGTCTAGGAAGATGAAAGAACATGAGCAGAAATATTTTGCCTATGACTTGGAACTCACAGTGGTGGTGCATGCTCTCCGAGTATGGAGGCATTATCTGTTGCGTAAAAGATTTATACTTAAAACAGACCATAGCAGCTTGACTAATTATTTCAAGTAGGTAGATTTAAATTCTAGACAGTCAAGATGGAATGCCTTTTTGAGTGAATTCGACATGGAAATCCAGCATGTTAAGGGGAAGGAAAACCGAGTAGTAGATGCATTGAGCAGAAAACGGCATAGTATTTATGCCTTATATTACAGTCAGCCAGTAAGTCCATTGTCGGAGCAGTTAAAAGAAGAAGCACAGAAAGACCCGGAATACCAATATTGGTGGTAGCAAATGGAGGATAATGAAAAGCAAGGAAAGTCATCAAAATTTGGAAAGAACGAAGATCAGGTATTGACCTTTCGCAGAAGAATCTATGTGCCTAATCGTACAGGTCTTAAGGAGTTAATCCTGAATGAATTCCACCACAGCAATTATGCTAGCCATCCAGGCTATCAAAAAATTCTCACTACAATTAGAAAGGTATATTATTGGCCAAGTATGCGAAAGAATATTGCAGAATATCTAAGAAAATTCTTGGAATGTCAGCAGGTTAAAGTGGAGCATCAACATCCTGCAGGACTACTGCAACCCATACCCATTCCTGAGTGGAAGTGGGAGGTTATCTCCTTGGACTTCATCACAGGACTACCACGAACAAGGAAACAGAATGATTCCATCATGGTGGTCGTAGATAGATTAAGCAAATCTGCCCATGTCATACCTGTACAATCTACCTACAAAACGGTACAGATTGCGGATATATTTATGAAGGAAATATTTAGGTTGCATGGCATACCTAAGACTGTAATTTCTGATCGGGATGTTAAGTTTACATCCGCATTCTGGAAAACCTTGTTTTCCGATCTGGGAACACAGATACACTTTAGTACTTCCTATCATCCTCAGACTGATGGGCAGACGGAGCGGGTAAACCAAGTTCTAGAAGACATGTTGCGCATGTACGTGATGTAGCAACTGGCCAAGTGGGAGGATTACTTGCATCTGGTGGAGTTTTCCTACAACAACGGGTATCAGGAATCTTTAAAAATGAGTCCCTTCGAGGCATTGTATGGGAGGCAATGCCATACACCCATAAACTGGAGTAGTCCAGAAACAAAATTATTGTTGGGCCCTGAAATGTTGGCTGATATGGAAGCTGAAGTCAAAAGAATAAGGCAGAATCTGAAGGCTGCGCAGGATAGACAAAAGATGTACGCAGACAAGAAAAGGTCCTACCGTGAATTCACAGTAGGCGACCACGTATATGTAACAATTAAGCCCAAGAGGAGTACCATGAGATGGATCTCCTGTGCCAAACTGGCTCCCCGATATTGTGGACCTTTCCAGATACTGGAAAGGGGGGGACTAGTAGCTTATAGACTAGCCCTAGCCAGTCATATTCAAGTACATAATGTATTCCATGTGTCCTTACTGAAGCGATATGTACATGATGAAAGACATGTGATTCATTGGCAAAGTATTCAGGTAGGAAAAAGAATAGGAATCCTAACTTAAAGTTATGAATAATTGTTGTATGCTGACTTGAAAATACTTACTTTTTTAGGTAGAACAGGACGGCAAGTTTCTGGTCGAGCCGCAACGCATACTTGACAGAAGAGAGATTGAGCTCCGCAAACGAGCAATCATCCAGGTAAAAGTGCAATGGAAGCACTTTGGACCCGATGAAGCTACTTGGGAGGATGAGAACTTTATGAGGGAAGCTTACCCGGAACTCTTCACAGGGCTGGGCTGAGACACCGAGGACGGTGTTACTTCCAGGGGGGAGGATGTAACAACCTCATTAGAGTTAACTAGTATTAACTAGTTAAAGACTTTTATTATTTTAAATTTATAGAAAAGGAAAAAGACTTGAAGTTTTATGTTAGATAAAAAAAACAAATTATTTCATTGAGAATAATTAAAGTAGGAGGACTAGTTAATGAAAGAAAATCTTTGAAGCTGTTGGTAAAAAGTTTCCAAGAATAGGAGGTGGTTGGGAACAGTTGGAAAAACAGTTACCCTCTCCTCTGAGGATAAATTGGATCCCAGGAGAGGAGAGGGGGTTCTGTAATTCTTGGAAGGAGGGTGAAGTATTTTGTAGAGCTGGAGGAGGTCCAGTTGAAAATAGCTTCTGCAACCCTTGTGAACCAGATTATCTGATTGTGACTAGATTGGCCATCCAGAGGTCACAACAGAAATATTTCCACTGTTGCCCGTGGCACTGTCTAGATTCTGGGGCTAGGGGGCAAGAGGAGGACGTAATCGCCTCCCTTGATGGTTGGGAGGACAACAGCTTAATTTCTGCGAATACAGATAAGTATACTGTGCATTTAAGTATTTAACTGAAAATGAACTTTGTGTGGAAGTCTCTCGGTTAAGAGGGTTGTGGAACACACAACCTGATAAGTTATAAACGAAATATACAAGTTATGTGGTGCATAAACAAAAGGTAATAGTACTGTAGAGAGAATTACCTACTGATCTCCTAATAGAATGGAGAAATTTGTTAGTGAAATGTATATTCTGCTATTTTCTGTTTCTACAGTGTTTATTTATCAAAATAGAAATGAAAACTGTTAGTAAAATACATGCTTACTATAATTTGTGGTCTACACTTCTTATTAATGGAAGAAAGAATTATGTAAGTAAAGTATAAGTAAGTCTCTATTTTTCTACGCACAGTGTTTATCCGTAGCACGTGATAACAATAAAATAATAGCAAGTATAGAGATCCCGAGGTCATTAATAGTATAATAGAAAAAAACGAAAACAACTTCCGTATACCCTGTAGAAATGAGGGTAACCAATTTATATGTGCAATTTACAAACCCTAACAAGTAAACCCTTACAGACAGAGAACTGTCGAAGGGAGAAGCGTTACATATTATCTTTCCTTTCCTAAATATCGGCACGAAACAAATAAAGAGAGCAGGAAATAGTCACAGGTGCATGCAAAAACAAAGACCTGTACATTGTATTACCAACAAGAAATAAACTCGCACAAAAAAACTCTACTCAAGCTTGTGGGTAGGCAGAACTTAAGAATTCGAATTTACAGTGCCGAGACGATGTATCGGCAAACCACGCAATAATCAAACAGTTGAACAATTATCATTAAAAGTAGACTAAGTAAAACAGTGTCACTGGGGTCTTTAAGGCCATAACCATTGGCCGAGTTTATCATCGAATCCTCAGAAAACAGTATACATAGAGTTTGCGTCTATAAAAATGTTCAAGGATAAAAACCCCTTCTCTCAACAAAGGAATTATTACATGAATAAATAAAACCCGCCTCCTACAGGGTATAGCTCCTCAGAACTATGAGAAACCCCAACACCGGTGGCAAGCCCACTTCAAAAAGAACAACAGAGATTGCTGGAAGGCGAAAACCATGCCGCGGTAGAGCAATTTCAAAGAGGGCTTAACCCTTCGAGAAACACAAATACCTGTTACAATGGAGCGAAGGATAGTCAGCCGAGGTAGACGCCAGCCAAAGGTTAAAGTCGACGGAATAAAACTCCTCGTACTTGCAAAGAGGGGCAACCAGTCATCAACTTAACAATTGTAAGGGTTTTTGGAAAACATTTGAGGGCGATAGCTCAAACCCTATACTTAATTCACGGCAAAAAAAAAACAAATAAGGAAAAATGGGTACCTATAAGAGATAGTTGTCAGGGCCATCTGTGAAAGCCATGGACCATATGGATTAGTCCTCCGGCTGGTAAGAAAAGGGAATCAAATCATGCAATAATCTTATGACGGGCAAGCTAGAAACATGTACTTACCCTTAGCATTGCAGAAATAGCTGCAACTCGCTGTGGGAGATATGCTCTGGGGCTGGCCCCGTAACAAACATTGTCCTTTGCCAAGTTAAAACCCTGTAAGAGTAGATTGAAAGGAAGTTAAACCAATTCCAAGCAAGTAAAACAAAACAAGCAAAAATCGAAATAGCTAGTTATAACTAAGTATAGAACTGTGGATGAACGCATCCGAAGGTCCAAACCTGAAACATATATAGAATCCCGACGGAGTTTGCAGTTCCTCGGGAGTCAAGTTGAGAAAAACGCCAATTGAAACCCAAGACAAGAGAAAAACTTGTGGAGCTCAGTGGGAGATTGGCAGAGTACGCCGAATCTAAACCCTTTCCGCTCACAGACTACCAGTCGAAGAGAAAACCCACCGAGTTCACTGAGTTCTGGCATGAGCGTTGTATTTTCTCTTTCCTCCCTTGGAGGGAAAAGAAGAATCCCGAGGGTAAGATGACACATGTAAATAGTACCGCTGGGCAATGGAGCGCAATTAACAGCCCATCTCTCAGAAGGCGAATTCAATTGCCAGGTGGGGCAACACGTTCCGAGGCTCATTAATAATTAGTAGATCAATAAATATGACAGAGAGCGCAATCACCATAGGTACAAATTATATGCGGAAAATACTATATGGCTGGATAATGTAATATATTTATATATATATAACGTGACAGTTCTATATTATACATAACCTTACCAGCCATAAGCTCCCACGAGCTAATATTTATATGTTCGAATCAATGGGAGGATTCCCATTAAAGATTATGTACTCTTGATTGAGTAAAATTGTACAAGTAATTGTGATGTGGATATGTGTTGTGGATATGCTGACAGATAAAAGTATGATAAGTATTTTTTTTTATGATGGAAATTTAAATGTTGATAGTAGTGACATTGTATTACAATACACGGTCTCCTTCCACAAGCATTGATAGACCAATATAGATGATGCAGGAGCATTAAGGTAGAGCCAGCGATGTGACAAGTTGGTGGCTTGGAAGTATAGATGATGCAGGAGCATTAAGGTAGAGCTAGCAATGTGACAAGTTGGTGGCTTGGAAGTATAGATGATTCAGGAGCATTAAAGTAGAGCCAGCAATGTGACAAGTTGGTGGCTTGGAAAGAGGACTAGCAATCCTAAGAATTTGAAGACTTTGTTTTTCTTAAAGTATTTTGTTTAAGTTAACTTGGGCTAACTTAATAATTGTAATTTACAGAATAAAAAAAATGGTTAAATTAGAATTAGTAAAGTATTTAGTTGAATAAAATGTTTTGGAAACTGAATGACCATATGGGATTTTGAGAAAGGCATAAAACCGAACCAAATCCACCATTGTGGGGTTCTGCCATCCGGAGCGAGAAAGGAGAGAATAGAGAAGCATAAGTAAATGAAAAAATCCGCCATCTAAGGGCTTGGCTCTGTGTTTTCCATTTCCAAATTATTTCCAAGTGTTTTGTGTTTAATCGAGATCTCTGTGTTTTTAAAGCAACATTTCTTTTCCAAATAAATTCTAAGTGTTTTGTACTAAGATTAGGTTCCTGTTGTAGATTGGTTACTTTAAAATCTCTGTTGAAGTCGACTATTTCCATTTAAACGCATAACGAAAATACTAATCGGATTTTCAGACACAGCGAGTCCATAGACCTTGCATATTCCTTTGTTGAACCGAATATTTTGTTAATCGCAGAACAAAACAAATTAGACTTGAATGCTTGACGAGGACCGTTGGATCCAACCGATCAACGGTGGAAGATCACATCGCATGTGGAGAGACATTGCACATTGCCAATGACAACGTTTATGGTCCAGTTCGTAAGTTAAAGTATTTGGTTTGCGATGCGAAGTGGTATAGCGGAGGTGTAGCAACACTGTTACCGATGAAATAGGTAACTTGACCTCAAAACGGGAACTCTAGCCCAAAAAGACTTAAAAAACATGAAAAAACACCTCAAAAACAAAAAAAGTGTATTCCAAAACACACTTGGTTTTTTTTTAAGGTCAAATTTCAATATTTTATAAAAAACACCCTCAAAACAAAACCAGTTGATGCTGGAATAACAAAAAAAAAGAAATTGTGTCATATTTTTGACATTTTTAAAAATAGAAATAACATTTTTTAATTTTTAAAATTCAAACATTAAAAGAAAACCAAAAATTTAAGAAAAAAATAAATTTAAAAAATAAAAACATTTCAAAGCTTAAAATTTAAAAATATATAGAAATTAAAAAAAAAAAAAAACAAAATAAAATTTTTAATTCAAACATTAAAAAAAACCTAAAATTTAAGGGAAAAAAAAATTTAAAGATTAAAATTTCAAAATATAT